>VWZI01014932.1:246194-410455 GCA_013396835.1 Psilopogon haemacephalus
TGAAAGAGAGCAAAAACGGGGAGAAAAAGTCCCGAACCTCAAAAGGGAAGCGAAGGGAATCTGAGATGGCACCGAGGTCCTGCCAGCAGCATCCCGCGAACGCCACGCCGGAGCGGTGTCGGGGCTCGGGACTCGGATCTGCCGCCGGAGGAACCGCGCCGGGGTAGCCGCGGGGTGCGGTGCGTCCCCAGCCTCACTTGGGCTGAGGGTTTCCTTGGGGCCGGGTAAAGGGCACCGCGTCCAGAACCCGCCAGCCCGACAGGGCTGCCCCGCTCCCCCAGTGCCGGTGCCTTACCTTGCTGCGTCCCGTCCCATTCCGTCCAGTCGCTGCCGCGGAGGGAGAGGCTGTTGTTTTGTTTTTTAGAGGTGGGGGGGGGAAGGGTGTTTACCTAACCCCCGGCTCCGGCGGGTACAAGCTGCAACGGGGACTGTGTCACGCACGTCCCTTCGCGCTTTATAGCCCTTTCCCCTTCCCACCCCTCCCCGAAGGGGTAGGGGGGGAAAAAGGAGGAAAAAGCAGTTAAAAAAAAAACAGAGAGAAAAGGAGCCTGGCCCCCCCCCGCGCCGGGGTACTCGCCGACGCCCGGGGCGAGGGCACGGCCACCCGGGAGAAACGGCGGGGGACGGCTGAACGCCAGGAAAAGTTTACAGGAGTGCGGAGCGGCGCGGAGGGGCGCGGAGGACCGGCGCGTGTCGCTGCAACCGGCGGGGCGGGCGGGCAGAGGTGCCCCGCGGGCGCGGCCGCCCCGCCCCACCACCGCGCAGCACCGCGGAGGGGAGGGACGGCGGGACGGGGAGGGGGAGTCCCAGTTTGGCGGCCCCTAGGGAGTCTTCCCTCCGCGGCAGAGCCGCGCAGGGAGGCGGCTTTGTGCCGCTCTGGGTTCCGCTGCGAGGAGCTACTCAACATCCATCTTGGAAGTGTGATCATGCCTGAAAGTCGGGACGGGGTGACTCGGGGAGACTGTGAAAGAGGCGGGGAGCAGCGCTTCTCGCTTACCCTTTTCATGCAGCTGCTGCTTTGCAGGTTTGAGGGAACGCTGCGGTACATCCCAACAGCGATGGGCGCGGGAGAAAACGGGATTTCTGAAACCCGCCTGCAATTTCGCGGAGGGGTCTCGAAGCTGCATATGCAACCTCTCTCCCGAGTCACGTTTTGATCTCGGGCAGCTTTCAGGTTCGGGGACCGACAGATGTTTCTCTTACTATTAGCTGGGAGCTACAACGAAAAGGCAGAAAAAACTATCCTTTGCAATTTAAAAACAGACTCCTCTCTCTTTTTGTTTTCTTTTTTTGGCGCATCAGCCATAAAACCGTCAAGTGCTACACAAGCATTAAACAAGTTATCACCATTAGCAGCTGATGGGTAATTTCCCTGAAGGTGATCATTCCTTCCTTACTACTTCAACAGATTTGGGAAACAAAAATTAAACAAAACCTCCTCTTTTTTTTTAAGTGCTGCTGACCAAATCTGATAGCAAAGCCTCAGTGGAGAGACGCAAACTCTTATATTCTGTGGGGTGATGATCAGCTCTACTCTGAAGACGCAAGCCCCAAAAGAGCTCTTGCCTTCAGGGACCTCTGCTAATTGCCGTTAGTTACTGCCACTTACCTCTGCTCTGTCAGCTTGCAGAGCAGCCAGGTTGCTTTCTGTGAGCCAGACAGCACTGCCCGCGGCTCTGCTCAGAAACATGAGTCCACCAGAAGAAACCCAGGATTAAGAAAAAGAGCCCCATGGGAGCCCCCCTCCAGTTACCCTTGTTTTCATTTCCCTATTTTTAGATATTTTACAACTATATTTATAATTTTCAAACAGGCTTGAGATAGGAGTTTGGGGAGGGGAGGAAAGACACACACATACGTTTAAGAACCTTGAAATACCTGGTATTCACACACACAATCCCGACTTCTTCCTTCCCAGAGGATCCTTTGCCTCCAACTGCAACACCTCAGTAAAAAAAAAAACACCTCAGCAAAGTACACGTGCTCCTCTTCTGCTGCAGAAGATGCAGAGATTCAGTCATCCAGAAACAGGAGAGTCTGACTAAATAAGAAAGTCAGTATTAGAAAAGGAAATGCGGTGTGTTCCGACTTCTCTTCCCAAGTGTCTGGGGTGTGCAGGAGAGGGATATGCTCAGGTGAGGGCAGGCAGCTACCTTTGGGTACTTGTGGCACAACGGTGTTCTGTAAAGCCTGCACAAATGGCTGGCTCTGGTTTGAGGTCATTAGAGGTACAATATTGCTACCCAGCCAAAGAGCTCTTGAGACTCTGTGCCTCACACACAGGCAAACCGATTATTTTTAACCCAAGGACAGTTTTAGTGCTATTGTTCTTAGAGAGTATTACTGTTTGTGATTTCAGGGGAAGCAAGATGACATCCCCAGGATATTATTTACTGAGGCATGTGAATACCCACTCGCTGCCTACAGATAACTCTTTTTTGGATGCTGGCAGTTTTGCCTCTACCATAGCTGTAAATCTCTGTCATGATTTAAAGCACAGCACAGAGTGACTCCCAGCCAGAGGAGCAGTTAAAAGACTCAGACCCAGGTTTGCCCTTCTCAGCATATACACAGTACAAAAATATCAAACCCAGGTATAGAACAGGGACTTGAGACTGAGATGATGAAAAGTTATATGGATGCCTGGGAACTGGTTAAATGGAGACCAAACAATGAAAGCCCAAAGTATGGAAAATCCCTGCAGGTAGGTGATTACTTTCAATCCATTTAACTGTGCCAGGTACTATCCCAACACTTGGAAAATTGGTATTGGGATTCTGCCCCCTGAATACAGAAGGGATTCCTGTTTGTAGAATTATTACAGGAGCAGGTTCCAGCCACAGCACTGTATAGAAGTTTTTGACTATAAAATTATGGGTTTACGCTGATGTGGGAAAACTGAGAGAGAGAAGATCTGCAAACCCCTAAATGACTTGGCTGTGTGCACTCATCTTCTTCTTCCACCTTCTCCAAGGCTTCCAGGAAACTGTTTTACTATCCAAAATGGGCACCCTAAATAGTGCTCAGATCCAAATTATTCCTTTTCATGCAGTCACAATCTTTGTAGCTGTGGATCATTTACTTGGGACTGAGACTGGTTTGATTTAAACGAATAAATAAATATCCAAAATTTGGAACATCTGTAATTGGATCACCAAGGCCACTGAGAACTGCCTCCGTAACAGTTGTGCTCTTCACAGTTTCACCACGCTGGGAGACCCTGCTGGAGCAGATGGAGAGGTGCTACCAGCAAACAAGATGCATGTTATGTACTACTGAGAAAAAGGGGAGGAAATGTTTAATAAGCTCTCCAGCTTAATAGATCTTTCAGAAACAAAAATGGAAATGGGCAATTGGATATTCTAGGAGGAGAGAAAGAGGGATAATTCATCATATAAATAATTCATGACAAATTTCAGCACCCCGTGCTGCTGCACATTTGGTATGGAGGACAGATGACACTGTGTGTGCTTGCATGTCTGCTGTTTAATTGCGTGTATATATAATGGTTTTTAGCACAGTTATGAGGTTCTCATTGTGATGCAGAGCTGAAGAGCTGTTATCAGTAATCTATCGATTAACATGAGTTGCTAGGGAAAGGGTATCATTTATTAACCTCAGAAACTGAGATGCTAAATCAGATTTCTCAATCAATTATGCCTCATAGGCCATGATGGGTTTTAGTCATGCAGCATCACACAGTGCTCACTCTCTCAGAAGAGGACTGGGTTGGGCAGCAGAAGCCTCCAGAGGCTTCTGGGAAGCATCTGGCTCTGTAGTTGCTGCTGCTTTCCCCAGCAGAGGCTGAGCAGCAACAGCTTGCAGGTAAGTGGTAAAACCAAAACCATTTGGTGTAAGCGCAGAGACAATGCTCCACCTTTTCAGCAGATTTCAACTCTGATGTTGCTTACTGGGTTTTGCTTGCCTGAGGCAGAGCCAGAGGTTTCATCTGATTAAGAGGTCGACTTTCTCTTCTGCCCATTAGGCAGAAAGTGCTGTTTAAAGCAGAGTGAGAGGTGAGCACCTTCCAGGGCTGGACAAAGATACTCCTATGAGAATATCTTCCCCTGGTGTGCTGCTACTTCACCAAGCACATCCTGGGCAGATAGGCAAGGAGCAGCACACTCAGTGTACCACCCAAAACCCGGACCTTTCCCACTGCAAAACCAGCAGCTAGGCAGTGTGAGAACTCTGCAAGAGCTCTGCCAGCTCCCTTCTCACCTCTGTTACAGTTTCTTGTTTTAATAAGAGATGTTTTCTTTACCCTATCTCAAGAAAAATCAAAAGCACGTGCAGCAGCTGGCATGCAGCTTGTGATTTAGATCAGCATTTCTCCTTAAAAGTGCTGGTGGGAGGACAAAACAAGACACCTCAACGGCAGATTCTGGTTAATACACTTTTGTGACACCCTGTTACATGCCCTCCAGGCTTTATCCAGCTGCAGTGCAAAGGGACACATTGCCAGTGACCCTAAGAAATGACACATTTGGGCTGCCCTTAACTCATTACTTGCCTATTTTAGCCAATTACATTTATTAAGCTAAACTTTAAAATCTTATGGTGTTGACTGGTTTAAACCTCCAGTGCATTGTTTTTAATCCTACTGTTTTATGAACTGAACCAGTGCAAAAATCAAACCCAAGCCGAAAATAACAGTCCTACTGAATGCAGGAGCCAGCACTAGCATTTCCCATGGCATCACTGGAAAACACGTGCTGTGAGACACTGCTGTAGCACTTGTTTTATTTTATCAAATTTGATATAATACTATAAAACCAGATTAATGATTTCACTGTAATATCCCAAATCTGCATGCAAAAAAATAACAGGCAGAGCTCTCATGCTCCAAGCACTATTTCTCAATCACAACTTTATTCTACCGAGAAATGAAAAGTGATTTCACATCGTTTAAATAATCTAATCTACTTCCCAGATAAAACTGTTAACCATCCATTGACTTCATCTCAAGTGCCCAACAGACCCCTTAAACTGATGCAAAATATCTATTCCTCTAATTAAATTAATTTAATGAAGGAGAAGGGGATGATAATTAGACGTGTAATGAAGTATAGGCTACTTTGATCTAGAACACGCACCCTTTAATTCTTGTATGACTAGGTGCTGCCACAGACACAGCCCAGACCTAAGCCCTTGTTATATTCCTGTCTTCAAAGAAGAATTGTTTCAGACATGTCACTGGAAAGTGTTTATCCAAGTCACTATTTTCAATCACTCACACAATGGAGTGAGAAATTCTTCCCTTGGCAACAAGAATCAACTGTTCAAAATCAGTACTTAAAACCAAACGCTAACCTTTTCCCCTGGAATTAACATTTCTCATGTCCCATGCTTCAGCTGTACAGATAGCTTCTGCACTCACATGGGCAAACAAAACACTCTGCTCCTCATAAAACTTCACTGCAAAAGCAGTAATTGCAATTAAGGCCAATTTGAAGACTGTGGAGGTACTTACCTGTGAAATACAAAAGATGGCAACTTACGTGACAGAAAATCGGAATGAATTTGAAGAACAAATTTTTGGGTTTATCCGATGACGACTGAGAAGGATCTGCCTTCACATTAGACAGGCAAGGGGAGTCTGTAGTATACTAATTCTTTCCTGGAAAATGCACAGCATCAACCCCTTCCTTCATCTCTTCTTCTTTCTCCCTTAAGGTGAAGATCAGCTTTTGATATCCTCAGCTCCCACTTCCAGACTAAGACTTCTTCCTTTCTGGTTAACCAATGACAAGAAGAAAAAAAAAATTACAAACTCTACTCTGCAGAAACACCCACATCACTCTCATGACATCATCTTTCCCTCGGGACTTGCCCATAAGATCCTTAGTTGAGTGTAACATGAAGATGCTCAGAATTCTTAGGATTTTTGTACACTGAGGGTACATGACGTTGTTGTGTGCATGAATTGCTGGGAGAATCTGAAATACATCAGGGCTAAGATTTGATTCCCCATAATTACTGATAAGGACCAAGGAGGAAATTAACTCTTCTCCTTCCTCCTCTGGGGTGTTCCAGGTTACAACTTGTTCCATTGTCAGCCTGCACTATGGGCTGTAACAACACAAGAAGAGGTTACATTAAGCATGGCACAATGTCTGTAATACTACAGCTAGCTGCCATGCAGCACTTCGAATATACAGCCAGCTCCGGCAACTTCAGATGCTCCTTTCTTTTCATCCAAGTGTGCCCAACAGCACCCAGCTACACCTTGTGTGCTGAGATTCACTTAACAACACTTGGAGTGGGATGGCAAGCTATAAAGTGATCCTTCTAAAGGCACTACTGAAGGGAAGCTTATCCTACATGACTTAGAATAAAAGTTTATCTGACTGTTTGTTGTCTCAGAAGCCCAGAAATCCTGTGGCATGAGGCAGTAGGTCTGCGTTATGTTGTCTGCAACTGGAGGCCACTCGGTATGAATACACTACTTGGTTGTCTGGTGGACCTCAAAATAAATCCAATAGCAAGTGAGTGACATTCAGCTTTACGTCACCCCCAGGGACACCCCTAGTGCCTTCAGGAAGGCTTTACTGTGTTATGGAGAATGGAGATGGGCTGCAATGACTCACTCGACTGTCTCCTTAGAAGATTAAATTGGTGATATCCATTAATTTTGCTTTTCAGGGAGAACATGGCCTACTGCTGCTTCACACTGCATGGAGCAGGGGCCAAATCTCATCGGTGCTTGTACCACCCATGTTGAAGATATGCTTAATGTCCTCGTAGCTGGAGTGTTTACATTGCTTTGTGATGTATTAGTGTAGCTGTTTGATTACATGAATAACAAATGTGCCTCTAAAAATGTGGGTTTAAAAAGCTTTTGAGGCACAAATCTGAGAGGTGACATGCATACGAAACTAGTGCTGTCCTGGTGGCAACGGAATGTGGCTGCACCTCTGAATTCATGGATTATGCCTTTCAGAAAACTTCACAAAGACACTCTCAATTCCACTTTCCTTGCCACGCTCCTAAGTTTTATTCGCTGTCTTTTAGGTAACGAAGTTTAAAGCTGAATACTTTTCCTACTTCCCCTCCCACCCCAAACCATTAAGCAAGTTTTCCAGTGCTTTGATTTTATATGGGTTTAATAGCTAATGAGTGTAATTACTATAATTAAATATGGGACGCGTACTAAAGGACAGAAAGATTGGAGGGAGACTGCTAAAACAGTTCTGCGAAACAAGTCAGCAGCAGGAACAGGAAAACAGCCACAAAAGCTCCGAGCACTTCTAGCCACAAAAGTACAGTTCCTTTCCCGCATCCTTCGCATCCAACGCTTCCTGTTAACCGCAAGCGCTTGGGAAGCTGGGCGTGCTCAGGGCAACCCCTCAGCTGAAACAAGCCCAGAAAAAAAAACACGTCTATGTCCCAGTCACTCAGCTTTTGCCACAGCCTGCTGGAACTTTATCCCTCAAACACGAGCTCCATCTGGTGGACTTTCCCAAAACGTCGAAGTATCCATCCAGCCCTCCCGAGGCCGAATTCAGGTGCACAGCGACATATGGGAGTTTCAGCCATAACTAACTTCCAGGGTTTCCTTTTGGTCCTCAGGGTCAAACCCCAGTAAGAGGAATTGATAGGACTGGATGTCAAGTGTCAGCACTTTGACAGAGCTGGTCTGACTTTGGTCCACCCTGACAACCTGTGCAGAGGACAACAATCCAAAAACTCTCCCTGCCCAGCTGTTCAACTCTCACAAAGGAAAGTCCTAACCAGATTTGTGTCAGAGGAAGTCTCTGACCTTCAGTGCCCTGAAAATAACCTATGGATTTATTTTAAATGCATTTTCCCACGTCAAGCCTTACACCATCCTTATGTAACCAGTATCAAGGTATTTACTGATGGGAAACCACAAGACACAGGGAGTCTAAAGATTGCTTCAGCTTCCTGAAGGGAAGCACCTCTCAGATATCTGTGGAGGTCCTATTTGCCATAGCTGTCCATACTAAAGGGTGTAAACCTCTTATTGCCCAGTACTCTATCTGCAGAGGTTTTGGATACCCAGAGGGATCTCAAATGGCAGGAGGAGACTGTCTTTAGGCAACAAACTGAGCCAAGTGAGAACTTTATCTGCTTAATCCCAAAGTACCTTCTCCAGCTACTGCATCTGTCTGCATTGGCAGGAGACAGCACAGCTCAGGAACAATAAAGTTCCCAAGTTTGCACTTTAAGATGTTATTGTAGATCTTAATCCTCTCTTATTAACCACTGAATCCCACTAAAGGTATTTTGCTGAGTTTAAGTAGGACAACTGGTTCAAAGTTCTATAACTGCTTCCCATCTCCAGGGAACGGATGATAGCTCAATGTAGAAGATTAAAAGTTAATTGTAATAAATTGCATTGGCCAGGAGAGGAAAACAGGATTCAAATGATCTAGAACACAATTATGCAAAGTTTAAAATTCAGCATCTTCTATAACAGGAGGAATTTGCCTCTGACTAAGGAATGAGGGAATGCATGGGACTTGCCTGCCTTTTGAAGCTTTCACTGTTCTGTCTCTGGTGGATGGGCAGGGCAGCAGGACCCACGGCTGTGTGAATGGCTCCCGAGGCCTCAGATGTGCCTGGGTAGTCAACAAGCCCAAGGACTTTGTCTGCTTTTACATAGTATTCATATGTTGTGAGGAGCAAAAGGCACAACAGAGCCGCTTTCTATTTCCAGTTTCCTCGTAGCCAAGCACATCCGAGCTATTCAAAAGGAGTTATTCGTGACTCTTGATAAGCCCAAGGACTGCTTGTTAGAAGATGGGCAATTAACAGAAAAATGCAAGAAGAGAACTGAATGACTGTGTGTGGTCTTCAGGAAAAGCCCATGGGAGAGCTTGCCTCAAGACATTAAGAAATCTGTGCAGATGAGCTTACTATCGAAGCTGTTAGGGCCAAAAAGGAATTGTTGGAATCCATTTGTTTCATCTTCCCTCACATTTTTATGACACCAGGTGGAAGAACACGGGGAGAGAGAGTGGAAAAAGCAGCCCTGAACTAAGTGGCTGGAAATACTTTTAGGGCATTGCTATTCCAAATGGAATTGTTTGCTTAAAGAGAAATACGCTTCTCAGCATCAGCTTTAAGTTCTCATACAAGCCAAAAAAGTATTTTCCAACAGCTTCTTCTCCTATCCCTCTGCACAGACTGACATTTATTGTCTGTAAACACCACGACCTACGGTGCCAGAAGGCTGTGAGGAATATTACTAACATCATTGCTTAAAAAACTCAAATACAGAATATAAGAAACAAGCAGGCAAAAATCTCACAAGCCCTGAGTTTCTTACTGAAATCTACTTTCTCCTTGGGTCCTCTTTTGCTGAGATTTCTGGGGATAATCAGAATGCAAACATGGAAAATTAGGTCCCTCTGGCAAACACATATCCCTGTGTGCAGAGAACTTCCACAGTGCTAGCCAGCTAAAACAGACAGATCAAAGTCATGGAACTCCTTCACATAAACCCAGAAGCTGATACTACTAGTCATCCCAAGGACATATCTCAGAAAATTAGGACATCCCCTTACCTGGCAGCATCTCCTGTACCATTGAAAGAACAGGTCTTTCAGTGCTGCAGAGTTGCTTTCTAAGAATGCAGAACATCTATTCCCAAATAGTATTCTGCTCCTATTCAGAAAGAAACAGGATGATGGAGAACTAAAGAGGGAGACAGTGGTAGCCCCAGCACTGCAATGCTGCTTCAGGAAAAGGCTGTCTCTAAACAGACAAGGCAGCATCCTCAAGTGCTGCTTACTATGCCCCACTCTTCCAGAAAAGCCTGTGTGGCTTCTCTGTGAAACCATCAAGACGATAATTATGTTCACAAAAATCCCATTTCTGGATGAGGACCAGCATCTACACAATTTAGCTGCACTAAGTGCAGTCTGGCATTAATAACATTTCCATTTATTGTCTAGATTAACTGCCAGCTCATCAACTCATCTATCATGCACTAATTTATCCTGTTCTGTTTAATTGATAATACTACAGCTTTCATCTCAACTGGCCTGGATCTGGGTTACAAATGTTCTACATTTTACCTGATAATTCCCTCTAGAGTCAATAAAACTCCTTCCCAGTCACATCTGCAGTTGTCTGAAGACTTGTACAATATCCTAGCAGAGGTGAGTCTTTACAGCAGGGACTCTGTTTTGATAACCCTATTCAGTCCAAGTTCCCACTGCTGAAAAGAGATTGGACTTCATCTTCTGAACATACCTTGATTTTTTATGCATACATACATGAACACACACATATATTACTGACATTTTATGGTCTACTTTTCCTGTTCTGCTGACGTACAATTTTATTGATGAATAACTACCAAAATACAAAAGCTTCAGTTCCCTAAACAGAGGAATGCACCAGGCTTAATTTTATAAATAAGGTTACACTATCTTGGTGTGCTCTCCCCTTGTGATACACACTCCAAATGCTGCATAAAGCTGGAGCTGTCTTTCACTGAAATACCAGTCAGCTGGAAACACGGGAAACCCAACCTATCATGTTATATGAGTGTAACCTTATGTGACCCTGCCTTATGTTACATGACCATAATGGAAATAAAGATTGATCTCTTACCCACCAACCATTTGCCTTTAATGGCTTTATCAAACAGCCCTCTGGAAGGTAGCTCTCCCTATACAAAATGAAGAGCGTGAAACAAAATACTCTGAGAGAAACAATATATGTACCAGAAAAATGTCTGCCTGGTCTGCAGTACAACCACTCAGGCAGGTAATTTTGTGCCTAACTGCAAGATTCAGACCCTGCAGACTGTAATATCAAGAAAAACATTGCACTAAAGTCCTAATTATGAGTGTCCACAGTGCGTAACACATCCCACATTGACTCATTCTGGCCTGCCTCTCTCCCTCAGAAATATCTCCCCAGCTTTGCAGCCAGTGGGATCAAAGAGGCAGCATGGCCCCAGGTTGATGAAGCTGGATCTCCTAGGAACAAGTCTCACCCAGCTGAGCTCCTGTGTAGATGCTGTGCTGTCTAATAAGGCCAGAGATTTCCTTGAACTAAGAGGGTCCCCTGTCTTCTACCTGTCCACCTCTAGGGAGCTAACACCCCTGAGACCTGCTGGCTTTCTATCAAATTCAACTGAAGCTGGCAAATATGACATTTCCTAGACATAAAAGCCACTGGGAAGGTCTGGCAGTCACATGCACACAGCCAGCACAGCTTCATAAACATTGCACTGTAGAAGCCAGGCAACAAGCCTGGTTCTGCCTAGGTCCCTTCCCCTCTGTGTAAGGGTAAGGCGGAGTTGTGCCTGTGTTTGGGAACTCTTTACAATAATCCAATCCCTATAATGAAGAACTTACGCCTCACACAAGGCAAACCAGCCTTGTGAGGTGAGGGACTGGCCTGGGAAGCCTTCAGGATGGCAATTTTTTTTTTTTTAAACTGTACTTTCTCACTACAAAGGAAAAGTGTTTAAATTGCCAGGAATAGTTTTCAGGTTTGTCTAAAATTCAGTAATTTCAAGCAAATCCAGCCTTCCTCTTTGCTGGAGAGACACTGACCTCCTCCCTCCTGCTGGGACACCACACACTGCTGCCCAGCACCGCTCCAGCAACACTCACAGGCATGCTCCACGAGCCTTTCTGTAGCCTGTGGGCAGAGAGGAGATGGTGGTTTAGCTCTGGAGTTCCCTCATCCAGAAGGAAAACCAGAAGTGGAACAACAGTATGAATTTGAGAGCAAGACAGACTGCTTTGGAGCCCAGTTAAACTGGTCTAGTAAACTCAAAGTACACTTATAAAAGAGTAAATAAAAATCAATGGAAGTGTGCATGAGCAGAAAGCCAGGCTGAGAAAGTAAGCATGGTGGCAGGAGTAGACTTTGCACTCCTGAGTACAATGTATCATTTACACAGGCAAAGCCTCTCAGCCTGGGAAGACTTAAAAATTAAAGCTTGGTGAAGGTTGAGCTCCAGATTAAAAAGAAATCTCCCTTTTCTCATGCTACACCACTCTATCCTGGGGACACAGCACAATTACTCTTGACATGGCCAGGTTCAAGGATTTAGTGATCCTGCTAGATTTGTTTCCTTGAGGAAGGAGCATTTGTATTTATATATTTAGCTTTCACAATCAAACATTTTTCTATGTGTACAATATAAATATACCAGCATGCACATGAGCACAAGCTGGGATCTGTCACCTGTGCATGAATGTCACCACTTGCACGTACAGCCCTGAGACCACTGGGTAGAACCTGAGTTATGAACACATTTCTCCTACAGAGCAAGGAAAATTCGTGCAGTTTAGCACAGCCAGAGTCAGCTCTGCAGAGCCCCACTGGGTTTCTGGGGACTTCAGAGGCAGATATATTAGGGTATAAGCTATAGAAGTTTAAAGCAGCCTGAAAAATTTAATGGAGATTAGATGCCTGCACCTGAAACATAGTGGGCTTTGAAACATAATGTCAGTGTTCTACTAGCATACATAAATGGAGGTGCAATGTCTGCATTGTTTCCTTTTCAGATGAAGAAAGGCTGACAGTCTTCATAAGATGAAGCTGTCCAAAGCAAACTGAAATACTGCTCAGAAACAGCAGTGATGCTTACATACAGGAACTAAACACAAGTAGGTGAAGCAGGCTGAAGGAATCAAAATAAACAAACTTGTAAGGGAAGTTCTTTCCTTATTAATATCCTCTCTCTCCCTGATACTACTCAGAGTAGTTTTTGTTTGCCTTTCCCACAAGTCTTATCCATGCTTTCAGATCCAGAGTTTCACAACATGCTTGAATGTTTGCATTCAAAGTGAACACTTCTAAGAAGAATTCAGGGTTTTGGACAGGTTTCCTGGTGACACAGCACCATCTTTCTAAGTTTTCTTACAATGGGAGCTTTCCCTATCTCTTAAAATACAAGTAGATAGTTTGCTGTGACTCCAAAATAAAGGACTTCAGAGAAACAAGCATGAAGAGCGGAGCCTGTCACAAGCATCTGTGGAACAGTAGGAAGTTATGGTAAGCTTGTGAATAGTAGCACTGAGGCTCCCCATGGGAATACCATTAAATTAACAGCACATTCAGATTAATTGCTTTTTTTTTTTTTTTTCCTGGAGATTTTTTTTTTCCAGTTGCCCACTACCAACAGGTAATGCAGAATTTTGGTTCACAGAGGTCACCCTGTAATGCAGGGGATGTGATTTGGTGGTGAGGTTTTCTGGTTTTGCAGCTTTTTCTTTGCTGTGTTTCAAAGCCCCAAGTTATTAATTTCTCAGACAGAAACAGAGCACTCTGACCCCACCACACCCAAGTCCTCAGGGAAGTCAGCTGTCTCTTCAGAAGTCATAAGCAGTGAGATAAAATATCACACATACTTGGAATTTTAATTGTCACTAATAAGAATTAGGAACAATCCCTCTCAGCAACCAATTCTGCAGGCATTTTTCTGGCAGACTCAAGCTTCCTCTTAGCTAACTGCAACCCAACATTCATGCCTCAAACCTGACTTGAGAGAGTGCCCTTCTAGAGAAAGTACATCACGGGTGGCTTCAAGTCTCCTCTTGGTATCCTCATCCTCAGTAAACATTGATCACAGGGGAATTATGACAGGGAATAAAGCAATCCCTCCCTTGCTGCTGCCAGTGGAAGAGAACATTGTTATAACTGTTCTTATCCTGTATGGCTGCAACATTCCTTCCTAAAAGAAAGCTGAAAATACTGTGAGACTGATTGCTCCTCCAAAGCTGCTTTGGTGTCTGAAGAGCTCATTTGTGCAGAAAGAATTCTACTTGAAGTACCTTGTTCTTTGGTGCCGATGACTGTGATTTTCTGGTATCATTCCTAGTCCTCCTGTTCAGCACAACTAGGATTGTTTCTCCTGACACTTGATCTTCACAGATTCCATGATGGGTCATAATTAGAAAGGACAGGCTGCAAATTTGGCATTGTCAAGACAAAGAAGGAAAAATAATAAGACCTACAAAAAGAGCAGCTTTTATTTCAGTCTTCAGAAAAGTGCAGTCCTTTCCCAAGGAAATAACCTGGCTGGTGCTCTAAGCCTTAAGTTACAGTTTTAAGTGACTGTTGTGTTTAGCCAAAGAGATGTCTGGTTTTCTGAATAACTTATAGAGGACTGGTACATGTGCCAGCTCTACAGGATAATACCATTGCCTTACATGGATTAACTTGGGATTTACATGACTAGGAGTTGAAAGACACGGAATGCCTGAACACAGGAAGGCACAAAATGAAAACATCCTCCAAGAAAAATAAAACATCTCACTCTCTCTTCTCAACTAATCCAGACAACTAAATGAAAGAAACCAACCTGATGATGAAAATGTCAACAGAGGAGCTTCATCTTTCAGTGAAGCTGTCACTTCTCTTAATCAAGTCATGCAATACAAGCATAAGCAGCACAAATTTTACTTTCATGCCATGAGATTTCCCGTCTCCAAATCCTTTCCTTTGGCCATGGAAAGAGCCCCAGACACCTCCTTAGTCTGGTATCTCCCATTAGACCAACAAAGTTGCAATTCATAGTCTCAGTCTCACAAGATCTTAACTCCTGCAGTGATCAACAGGTTGTGTCAGGGACCATGTCTCATCACATGAACTACCTGCCTGCCTGCATTGCCCTCAGCCCTGCTCTCACCACCACGAGCCCATCTCATGGTCAGTGGCCAGCATGGATCCTTTGCTCTGGCATAAGCAGCTCTCAAACAGGAAGCACCTGGGTGTTCCCCATTTATAGGGCAGGTGGAAGCAAGGCTGTCGCTGCCATAAGTGAAAACACAGCATTAGCCAGCATCCTGGCTCCTGGAGGGAAAGTGTTTTATTAATCTAAAAAATACTTTCCACCCTGTGGTGTCTTGCAGACCTTTAAACTTGCATCTGCAAAAAGCAGATAAATTCTTTCGTCATTCTCACAACAAAGTTAAAATACAGAAACCATTTTTTACATGGATTTTTTTTTTTTTAAGCAAGAAAGAGAACTTCAGCTCAATTAGAAATACTCTGTAAACTCAGCAGATTAAGGTTAGCCCTTGGGCCATGTTCCCAGTTTGTTCTAGAGGCAAGAATAGAAGGAGCTGAATGTGCTTGACCAAAAGGTATCATCATACAACAGCAGCTTTTTCCCATTCTATTCTAGACTACATAAAAGGGAGAGAAGGATGAAGAGTGGAAATTTTAAGAACCTAAAAGTCCTGACTTCCCTGAAACATGTCGTCATGGAAAGTGGAGAAGGTTGGGATCATGATGTGGAGCTTACAAAGTGCAAATTTTTGGATGTGGGGTACAAAGCCAAAGGATCCATTTCATTCTGTCACCCACAGCATTCACCAGGCAGTTCTAGTTCTACTATTTATACAGTTGATGTAATTTCAGAAGGAAATGCTTTAGTTCAAGAGACTACATGTAACAATATAGGGCTTTGCATTGCAGTGGTTGCAGTGGCATCCATTGCCACTGGATGTGGAAAACAAAGCCCTAAGTATTATTAAAAGACAGACAAGAAATGCATGCCAGAATCTGAAAGGCTACTGCAAGTAATGAAGATTTTAAAATCAATTACAGAGAGAAGAAGTCGGGAAGTGAAATTTCAGAAGAGATCTGAAAGAAGATAGAAGTGTTTCTGACAGGTAGAGCTGAAGTCTCTGCAATAGCAGCATCTGTAACATATAGGATGCAAAAGCTGTGGTCTGGAAGACAAGAGGAAAGATAAGAAAATGGGGAGAGCCTGGGAAAGTGGAAGTGGGAGAGGAAAGAGAGATGAAGGTTTATTATTTGGACAATAGATTGTGAAAGATTAATAAATATTGAATAGATTCAAGGAGGAAAGTAGTGTCATCCAGAATTTTGCTTGTAATAAAATCATCTTCAGATGTAACATTTCTGCTCCCCTCTACAGCATTATCATGAACTCACTTCCTCTTGTATCCAGAGTTTCAGAGGCAATTAGAACAGGTGCCAGCTTTTACCAGCAATTTCAAATTAACAAGTTTTCCTCCCTAGAACAAATGACAGCTTGAAACTAAGAAGGGCTCATATTTAGTGATATATAAAGACAGATAACTTACTTACCACCAATGAAATCTTCCTATCTCACCACACATTAGCTATGTGCAAGAGTAAAAAGAAATGTATATAGAAATGGAATGGAACAAGCATGACTGTCACCAGGAGCACTTCAGGGCTTCAGAAGGAAAAGACAATTTGAAAACAACATACATTTTTTACAAAGCACAGAGCTTTAAAATACCCGGGAAAAGAATGAAAAGAAAAACCTTCAAGTCAGCAAAGTGCTGGTGACACATCTCTTAGCTTCACAAAACCAAAGAAAGAAAGAAAGAAAACAGGATAGGATAAAAATTCCTCAAAGACCCCAAGCTTTCAAGTACCTCATTTATGTTAATGACTCAAAGAGTTTAAGCGTGCTCTTGTTTTTATGTTGTATAATTATTGTTACGGTAATCAAAACATCATTTAGTGAATGCAGCATCAGATGTTGAAAATAACCTCAAATCACACTGTAAGCAGAGAACTAAACACAAGGTTTGCTCTCACTCACAGAAATGACAATTTCTCCAACAACACAACCAAATGGGAAAAGTTCAGTTTAGGAGAAAGTCTACAGAAATTCATGTCAAAACGTACATAAAGCGTTCCCCCAGATTTGTAATTTAGTAAGCTATTGCCTGTTAGCTGTCACAGCTTGTCACTTAAAACCTGTACAAAGGTGCAGTCACACATTTAAGCTCCAGCACAAGTAACAAGTGCTTTCAAGGGTTAACCGCAATCCACACCTGGACATCCTCCCCATTATTTTAGCATAGAGACTAATTAGCTTCAATATGGGTCAGTTCTTTATTATATACCTGCAGGTTCACCACCTTCTAAGAGTTTTTAATACACCAGTTGAATTGGTCACACAAGGATAAGAGTCAAGTGTTCCTGATACATCTCACTAGCCACATCAATGCATGACGACACATCGGGCTTTCTGCTAGACAAATGAACACATCCCCTTAAACTGATGAAAAGTTCTGACAGAAAATCACTTTATGCTTGTCTTCTTTCCCAAAAAAGGGAAAATCCCATGGTTGTAGCTCACTACTGCTGCAAGATGTTCAGGTATTCAAATAAGTGGCAGTCTGATATGAAAAGGAAGTTAACTCTGTGTGTGAATTGCTCCTCCTGCATTGTGGACAGAATTTCCAACATTTCCAAAGTGAGCAGTTGCTACAAGAAAAAGAAGGAAAGTCTTTCTGTGAAATCGGTCCGCTCACTGCTGATGCACAAAAATTTCAGAGAAAGATAAATAGAAAGAATCTGATGGAAAATTTGACAGGTGTTTGGACAATAAAGATGCAACAAAGATGAGGAAATGCCAAAAGCTTCTTTAAAAGGCCAGAGGAAGAACGGGGAGTGCTGATACTTGGTTTTGGCAAAACTTGAGGAAGGAAATATGCCTGTTATGAGTACTACGGTTAATTTTAACTAAAGCAACTCACCCCCTTCAAACTGCTCTGTCTGACTGCAGAAAACTTATCCTTTGTGGGTATTTGGGTCTAACAATGCTAATTCAAATAGACAGCACCTGCACGTGGGAAACATGTATCAGTAAAAGAAAAAGAGGAAAGTAATCTGTACAGGCATTTAATACGCATTTGAAAAGATACAACTGTCATATAACACAAGGAATACCTCACACTCAGCATGGTTAGGTTCTGTGTGAATCAAGGTTTGCAGTCTTGTGCCCAAGCCAGCCAAACATTAAAAGCCTGTGACTAAACAGAGGGAAAAAACATAGCCCTGCAAACTCTCTTTATTTTCTTGCTGTGAATGGCTCGGGCCAGCTAAAGCTTGCACAAGTTGTCAGATAATGAGTTAAGCACCACAAATGGAAGGCTCAAACCTTCGTGGTTAGTTGGGGGAAACAACGATGGGGGTTGCTGCCTCCCACACCAACCACACAGAAGCTCTTCTGTTCGGAGAATTCCTGAGCTCTTTGAGCGCAGGGTGCTGTGCCCACAGCACTGGTCACCTGCTGTGATCTCACACTGAATTAGGTTACATTATAATTGGATTTTCCGAAAGCAGCACATTAGCATTTTCCATGATCTCACCCTTATTAGCCAAATCACTAATCAGGAGTTGCGGGCGGCATTGTTTGCTGGTTAAAGTATCTGCTGCTAGAGCGCCTGGAAGCAGCTCCAAATTCATGCAGAGATAAAACCCCTACCTAAGAGAGACTGGGGAGTTCATTCTGTAGCTGACACTGCAGTCAGACTCCAATCTGCAAAAGCTGATGAAATAGCAGTTCCTCCCCAGAGCCTGGCTCACTCCTTGCTTTGCTCCTGTTCTTCCCCAATCTGGATTGTAAGTGTTGTTTCTTTGATCAGTGTGGGCAAAAGCAGCATCACCATAAGATGTTAACAGCAAAAAAACCCTTTCCCATGCACTGTTTCTTATTGTGTCCAAAATGAAATGCTGTACATGTTTAATCCTGTAAAGGTTATTTTAATACACAGGCCTTTGTGTATTGATGGGAATGAAAGTACCTGTTCTAAAAGTAGAAACCACACATGCAGGCGATCTCCTAACTGATGACTCTGTCTTTACACAGCTCAAAAAGCTGTTTGTGTGGGAACTCACACTCCTGTTAATTGCTTCTGAGATACAAGGAAAGCACACGGGACATCTCATGCAGGACATCTTATGGTGCAATAATCTCAGTTCCGTCTTCCAGGTGAGATCCTAGCAGGTGTCGTCTTGTCCTCTTAAAGACCTGAAGGGAAGAGACAATCTTGCAAGTAGCTTACCAAGTAACATTTGCTGAATACCCAGTCACCACAATTTTCTGAAAAATGTCATGGTCTAAGTACAATTTTATTTAAAAAGCCAGGATTTATTCTCAGGTTAAAGGTTACACAATGATGTTCAGAGCCATTAAAAGAATCACTTGGAAATATAAAGCCGTTTTCACTGAGAAGTTAAGCCCATTAAATATTTCTACTCAAATGCTTCTGATACAAATAAGAACGCACAGAAAAAACTGTGATTCTGGAGCTAAAATAAAAAGGAAAGCTGGTCTTGACTCAAAATTGTCAGGCCTCTACCTGGCCTAACATCAGTGGTACTGCCTGCAATTACACAAATGTGTTAAACCAGTGAAGCAGATTTCATTTCTACCAAAAAACAAGAAAAAGAGTACAGCATTCAAGATGGCATATCAGCAAATCATTCCCTGGAATCAAATAATTTTAAAAAGGAGTATAATTGTCAAACGAAAAAATATCACAACAGCATTGGGCATATAAACTCTTGAATTCAAACCAGATGTGTCTGTCTCTGAATCCCCAGCAAAAGCTGCAACCTTTCCCATGTGGGTTTTTAATAGATTCTCACAGGCAGCACAAACAGCATCTTCAGAACAAAGGGCAGCAATGCTTCCCAGAGGAGTTTAACTGGGTCCTGAGTATCACTAGCTATATGATCTGCTTTTTTCTTGTCTTCACGGGGACTTCAGCAGGCATAAATAACATGCACTGAAGATATAAAGAGCTAGGGGCAAAAAAAATGCAACCAATGCAGAACAAAACAGAATAATGAAGTTGCAAGACTAGCTTGCAGCCTTTGGTCTACACATCTCCAGGTCACAGGCTGTCAGCGATGGGCTCCCTTCTCCGAGGGTGAATCTGCAAGAGTAAATCAATAGAAATTGTTTTGCTATTGAGAAATACAACTCACTTATGATTGATTTCCTTCTATTTTGTAACCCACACACCCACACCCCTGGAGCAAATACTGTGCATTGTCACGGCCTGTAACTAGCCCAACAGAAACTCCACTAAGTGTGGAGAAGCAGCAGAGGGTGGGGATATCATACAGTGCAGCAGCAGATTTTCTCTCTGTCTTCACTTTCCCCTAGTCCTGATTGTTGGTACAGAGCAAAGAGTAGAGTCTAGTAACTAAGGGCTCCAAGTAAAATCTCTTTTGAAAAGAAGAGCTGAGGCTCAGCAGTGCTCACAGGTATACATTAGCACTAGGTGCACCCAAAGGAGTCCTTGACAGAGGGAAGAATTAGGTAGTAGTACCTATGGCTAAGTAGGTGTCTGTGGTTGAAGGATCTGTCTGATAGTAACTCACTTGATCTAGGAAAATAAAGTAAAATCAAATAAAGGAAATCTACTATTGCTAGTGAAACACATCCTTCCTTCCTGAAGTTTAAAATGTTCTGGAAGTGCTGAAAGATGTCACTACTAGCACACACAGAAGTGCACACAGTATTTTGGTTACAAGAGAAGCATCAAGAGTGAAGTATTTCCAGCAGGGTTTTGAATTTGCCTAGGAGAATTGCCCTGAAGCTGCTACACAGAAACTCCATCGTTCACTTCCAAACTCAGTGCTGGTGGCATCCAAATGTATACCAAAGAAAACCTGATCCAAAAGGTCCATGTTTGTAGCAAGTGGCAGTACCAGGAATCATGGATTTTAGTGACATCTTCTTCTTGCAGGTAGAGCTAAAATTCATGTAACATGCTCACAAAAGCCAGGGAGAGCAATTAGCAGTCTGCCTCTCTGTGCAAGGTAGAGAGACATTTGTGTGCAAAAATAACAACAAAGACAGGGGAGTAACACTTATCTAACAAGAAATGTGGTGCCAAGCTTCACATCAAATGTTGGTATTTAAATATAAAAATGTAATTTGGGCGAGAAAGGAATCAAAAAGAGAGAGGAGTTGAATATTCAGACACCTATAGTTGGAACATACTTCCATTAATTTTGTTCCTTCCCAGATAGGAGTTCCACCGGCACACACTGCCATCACCTTGCTTATGCCAAGATGCTTTTTGCTCCTAAGATTCATGCCCAGCCGGTGTAAACCAGCACTGCAGGCATAGTCTGCCAGAGAAAAAAGGCAAACATGCTAAATATGTTCCCGAAACCAAAAAGTGGCTCTCACTGAAGTCAACATCAACAATTCAGAAAATCTTATGGATCTTTTGCAGTATAAGCAGGCTTCGGATTCCAGCACAGGGTACATCTACACTTAAAACATACAGAATCACTTAGGCTGGAAAAGCCTTTTAAGAGTCCACCTGTTAATCTCTCAGCACTTCATCTACACATCTTGTAAATGCCTCGAGGGATGGTGACTCCACCACATCTCCGAGCAGCCTATTCCAGAGTTAACAATCCTTTTGGAGAAGATATTTTTCCTAATGTCCAACCTAAACCTCCCCTGCACATCTTGAGGCTGTTTACTCTTGTCCTACTTTGTATCACTTGGGATAAAAACCAAGCCCCAACCCGACTCAACTAGTTGTAGAGAGCATGAAGGTCTCCCCTCAGTCGCCTTTTCTCCAGATACACTACAGGGAAAGGAAGATGGACTTCATACAACAAGAGAGGCAGCACTTGACTGCTACTCTAAGCAAATAGCATGCAATGAGTTTCTGTACGGCTTTCTAAGATGACTAGTGTGGAACTAAGGGTATTTCCAAACAGTACATGGATTCTTCATGGAATGACCAGAAAAGAGAATCACGTAATAAAAATAGCCACTAAGTCACCCACCATCAACATCCACTTTAGTCAAGTTCCCTTAAATGCCTTGATTCTTCCCTATGTTTTGTTAAAAAAAAAAAAAAAAAAAAAAGAAAAGCAAGTCAGTGTGTGTTAAACCATTTCAAACCTAAGGGGTACTGCATGATAAATCCTGACAGGTTGTTTCATAGAAATAAAATTATCAAATCATGCAGCTGTTAACATTACATATCTCGTTCTTCTTCACACGAGGCTTTCCTGCCTGATACTCTGACAAACTACAACATGTTCTGTGATCTTTAGCTCAAGCAGATGTTTAGAAGCAAAGCCTTTCTTAAGAAAACCACATTCTCAGGTTCTGGCATAAAAAAATTGAGGGTGTCCTAATGGTTTTTATTTTTTGCTACACTGCAGTAACAGAAAAGCTTGTATCAGTAGAAATCCAGAAAATAATCACATTTTCATTCCCATAGGGATGGCAACTGCTAATTAAATCTGTCTTGACTAGTTGGGAGCACAGATAATTTCTAATGTAATGTACACACAAAAGGCAGGCTAATATCAAAAAATATTTAGGGTTTGGGATTTTTCTCCAGGAAAATTGAGACATCAGTTAATTGACTTTTTTTTCTGGCTGGTTTTCATTGAAGACCTCCACAAATCCATTTTTCAGTTTTTCATTTCCCCCCCACTTCCTCCCTACAGACATCATTATTTTCAGTGGAAAACCCCACACTTCTTCCTACTCTTCTTCCAATTAGCTGTAATTATAACAACATCAGCAGCAAAGCAGGTATCTCGAGGGCAACAATCTGGAAAGCAGCAGAGTGTGGAAGGGAACAAGAGATGATATTATACTGAGAGTAAGCAGATGTGTCATGCTTCTTCATCTGCTCATCTGGGCATCCTTAGGGCTTTGCAAGTTGGTTTCCGCTATCCCTAGGTGTGCCAGAATGAGGAGGTGACCAGCTGCTCTCCCCTCTCCCACAAGCCTCCAGAGCTACCTCTTAAACTGAGAGGTAGGTGAAGGGCTACTCCCTGTGCCTGGCATAACTAGATCCAAAATAAAAGTGCACAGGTTAGGTCAGAGAAATTCAGTACCTAAATACAAAGTTCTGAGGGAGGTTAAATGGGGTTCTGAAATACCTGCACCAAGAATCTTTCTGCTAAGAAAACAAATACATTAAGACTCATTTTGGAACTGAAAAAGGTAATGTGTGCCAGCAGTTATGGCATATGTAAGGGTTCTTGCTCTGAGTAGGTTCTGGGCAATAAACCTCTTTTCTAGACAAATTTTCATTAGAAACCTGGGTTCAGGGAAATTCCCAAAACTAAGTATTTTTTTTCAACTCTCTTTTTAGTTTTGTACAGTTGGAAAAGGAAGGAAGTCAACATCATTTGCCAAATAAAATGACATTAAGTACACTTCCTGGAAATCTTTCTGCCTTACTCTTTAAACAGAAATAAAGCCACGATGAAACAAAAAAAAAAAAAAAATCACAACCAAGAACAAAAAGATTGGAATCCAGTTCCTGGAACACTGACTGAAAGAGCACAGACAAACTTAGGAGCTAATGTCCAGGTGCAGAATTGTTGGTCCAACAAAGCTAAGCTGGAAGATTTTAGAACCAGACTTTCTGCACTGCAAAGTACCTGAGGGGTGGGGAGGTACCAGCCCAGAGTTGGCCAAGAAATGCATTGCTGGTACATTGAGACAGCTTCTCATCTCATCATCTTCCTCCTTAATCTCTACCTGCCAGCTATCACTTACCTTTCCACATTGCACTTCTCTCTTTATTGTGAGGTTCAAGGAAAGGGTTACTTCATAGCTCTTACTGAGCAGCTCCCATGAGATACACTCTCTTCATAAATCTAAACTGTGGATTTAATTTAGATAATTACCATTGTCTTGCTACTGTGGAATACCTCTTGATCATTCTTATTTTGGAAAGGCTTAACAGAAAAAAGAAAAGAGTTTTTTCAGTTTGGGTGGTTTGTTTTTGGTTTTTTTTTTCTCATTTTGCCACTCTGTTCCACTCACCTTCCCTGTATTCTGATGAAGTTATTTCCAGGCTAATCAGAAAGAGCTCAAACTAAAAAGTGCCAGATCGAAACCATCACACTACTGGCAAAGTTCAGTTCAACATTGCTCATCAAATCTGTGCATAACTGATCCTCTGCCAACCATCAAAACATAGATCCGTGGGGAAAACAACAGAATGGAGTAGAAACTTTAGAGAACAGGATCAAATACTACTGATCGAATTTCTGTAGCAGATTTTTTTTTTCCAAAATATTTCAGTGATTATCTTGTTTCTGTAGTTACAGGCAAAGGAGGTGATTCTCACAGAAAACACAAAGATAAATTTGGCTTCACAGAGGCAGCAGTCCTTTAAGATATCCTGAACACACAAACAGTTAGGGAAAGTGGTGCGAGTCAGAAGAGAATTAAAGATATGGTTAAAGAAGAAACAGAAAAGATGAGATTACAGTGAGTTACAGAAGGATTTGAGTGCAAATAACTTCCTCACTTACAAAGAAGGAGAGAGAAGGAGGAAAACAAAACCTATATAAAATTGCAGAAAATTAGTAATTCCTCTTTGCTGACAATTTGCCTTTTCAGATGCAATGACACTATATAGTTATAGTTGATGTAGAGATGTAGAGACTCTCACAAATTTCAAACAACTTGAAGACATTTTTGTTTGTTTCTTTGTTTGTTTATAGTCTATTAAAAAAATACCAGGTTCCTGATTCACATCACTGGTGTTCAGCTCTGAAGTTAGCACCTGTGACCTGTATTTCATAATTGTTCCTCAAGAAAAAATACCCAGTGTCAAAGGAAAATCAGTTAAAGAAAACTTAGAGTTTTCTCTAAAAACATCCATCTACTGAAACAGCATTCCTAGAGGAAACTGTGTCATGCCTATATGTTGCTTCATTGCTGTTTTGTTTTATTGCCACCATGATCTTTCTCACAAAAGATAAGCTTTGTTGGTCAGTTTATCACCTAATGAGTAAAGATGAGAAATGAGACTCATGCTGCTTTTAATACTAGATGATTGAAACCCAGCACTGTAATTAGTGCTGGTACAAAAGAGAAAAAAGAAGTTGGAACACCAAGAATACTTTCATCACCAAGTTTCTATCTTTGAAATCTTTCTCAAAACACTTAAATGCAGATTTAATACAGGTGACTATATATAACACATAAAGTCAGGCTAGTGGCTTTTAATTCATAGAAGCTGGACTTCTCTGTGATCAAAGGCTAACAAAATAATCTTTGTTTTATTGGCCAGGATAAAACAAGTAAGAGCCCCAAAGATGTTAAAGCAGACATCCTACATAGTCCTATGATGGGACTCCTTAAGAATTCCTCTTTATAAAGACTGAAGAAAAAAATGGAAGGGGAATGCCTCCCAGTATCCTACACACTGTCCTATTGGAAAGGAGCTATTTGGAGGTTCTGGACAAAGAACAGCAATAAAAAGACAAAATACACATTTTTAACAAGTTTGGCGGGGCGGGGGGGGGAAGGGTTGTTTGTTTGCTTGTTTTTTTCACAGGGAGCCAAAAGTCAAGACATAGAATCAAGCAGGGTAAAAGAAGAACTCTCTTAAGATCCCTAAACGCACAGTCCTGGACCACAGCTGTGGTTGGTGGTCGGACTTGTTTCATTCATGGTTATAAACATCCTCCCTGTATTCTCTAGTGCAGTAAATCACTTTGAGTTGAAGTGGGAGGAATGACAAAATTAATCTCATGTCCTCTCTTGCAGTCACAGCACTACTTTCCCTACAACCACATCAGAAATCTCCAAACAGTTACCATGTAACTAGGGGGAGCTCATCCTCCCATGTCAGTGAGCTATATTCCCACTCTATCCTCTCTTCTGTGCAGATGTGGATGACAATAAACAACAGAAAAGTTCCTCTGTAGCCATCTTCTTCTAGATGTTACAAACCAGCTTTTGGTGTTGAGCCACTGACATCCCACATGGGACTTACTCCCACCCTGAAACGGCAGGCACATGAAGCACACTGCAGTGCACGCCAGCAACCACCGGATGATGTATCACTCATCTGAGATGGTATCACTACAAAAGGGCCATGAGAATCGAGCAGAACATTAAACTTTAGGTGCCATAATTCTCAACCACTTCTGAGAGGAAAGGGGTGGTTTAGAGGAGTTTCTGAACGATCCAGAGGAGCAGCTGCCACCCAGAACATTCCTTCTTCCTTGTGGTTTCTTGTATCCACCTTTTGAGTGGCCTAAATCAACAACTTTGAAACCCCTAGGAACTTGGCATGATGTCAAATCCAGGTACAAATATTACATGAAATACTCCTGATTTCCAAAAGGTATTCTACACTGACACTTTGACAACTGATTAGCTTTGTTCTTTTAAATTATTTTATTGGTACCTTGAACAATCAATGCGTAATAAGGAGCATTTTGCCTTTAAAGTGAGACTACATCCTGAAGCCTGTACTTTGTTACCAAGACTTCTAAAATCTTCCCCATCTTGGCCTCCAGGTTTGGCACATCACAAAAAGCAGTCTTAGCAGGAACAACAGAAGCTCTGAGGACAACTCCGAGGACGTCTTTTCTTTAGGACTATCACTAGGTGTTTAATGAGGCAAATGGGTGATTCTGTTATGTGCAATAGAGACGTTTTATGAACTGCAATGAAGCTGAAAGCTGTAATGTAGATAGTATTACACTAGCAACCTCACCTGTGTTGCACATAAACCAGCCTTGGCTCTCTTGAGGCAAAGCTGTCACATAAGCACTCAACAGACAAATAGGGAAGTTTACTCTACATCCCTCAAAGGCCCCCATCTGAAAAAAAAGTACATTTAAAATATGCTCTGTACAGCTGTTGTCTTACCATTTGCCTTGTGCTGCACATCTGGCGGAAACTGGTCAGGAACATACCACTGATAGTCTGGCTGCACAGAACAATAAAACATTATTAGAGCAATATGGACTTCATAGACACTTCAAACAAAAGAACAGTGACATGATAAAACTATAATTGTGCCGTGAAGTTTTTTATTAGTCATACAAAAGTAATTCCCCCCCACCCCCCAAAAAAATCTTCTATTTAGCTTTACATGTTCACTGATGGAGCCTTTCAGTTTGCTTTTTTTATGACGTGTGGTTTAGATCCTACACTAAGAAATATCTGTGTAAACCCTTCTAGATCCCACAAATCAAAAGAAACATTAGCAGAAACAAGTCACATGTTAAAAGAGATAAGGAGTAAAGTGCACCAAAAGATACCAACAGGCATCATATTCTCTGTACTAAAGAACTCCAGAGGAACCTGGCACATATGGACCTGACGGGTAAAGCTGTTCTAGCCTGAGTACCTGTAATGTCTGTAACACTTTTCAGTGTGACAGGAATAACCCCTTTATTAAAATTCTCTCCCTTTCTCCCTTCCCCACAGGTTAGCATTAATGTTACTACAACACTGGCTGTTATCAAGTCACTTCTTGAAAATCCTGTGGGAAGGGGAAAATTCTCATATTTCTTAGAAAGTATTGGGAAGGTTATAAACATGCAGGGGTTTTTGTCTAGGGAAATTCTGAAAGAAAGAAAAACTGCATTGTAGTTTATACCACACACCGTGGTATATGAGCAGCAAATTACCACCAGAGAAAACAATTTTGGGTCTGGACATTTCAGTTCAAACTGTATTAAGCTGTCTCTCTGGTTCAAGTAGTACACAGAGACCTGTCCAATTCCAGGTAATAACTGCTTCAGATTAGTTAAACTGGAAAAATAATTCTTGTTTGGCAGATCTCTGACAAGACCCTGAGTCATCCGAAGAAGGTTCTCATAGATTTTAACTTGTAGGGAAGAAATATCATAGTCTTCTGAAGTAATTTTGCTCAAATTGAGATGGCAGGATGAAGCTGTAGATACAGAGACCAGATTTAACTGTCATGTATGCTGTCATTCATAGTTACATAGAAACACTCACTCTCAACAGTGTCAGGAAAAAAGGGAACTATCCTATTTTCACTTACATTTTACCACCCACAGAAATTTTATCTAACTCTGTGCTTGTGGCCAAAGAAAATAGGCTTTGATACAAAGCAAGGCCCTGCTTTGCTTTAAGCACAAGTAGTTTTTCCAGCAATGCCTCAAAATACACTTAATGACACTGTGGGGTTTTTGAGTTTCTATTGAATTTACTGCCCTCTGATCTACTCTTCTGTTTCATACCTATTTACACTAAGCAAAATTGAACAAATTTCAAAAAGAGCTGTATTTCATGTCAGACTAAACAAAATGTTTCTACTAACAATGGAAAAGAAATGAAAAAGTGCAAGATATAAAAATAATTAAAAAAGCAAAAGCACAGACTAACTAAACACACAGGATTACATATTTTAACTCAGGGCACCCATTAAATTCTAACACCTTTCTTCATTGCTAAACAAATTGCTCAGGGAGGTATAAAAAGCTCAGAGCAGCAATGCTGTACTCACACAGACAAAAAAATTCAAAGAAAACTCAGAATGAAACAGGGATTTTCAAAGCAACCACTCAAAATGACCCCAGCACTCCATCAGGAATGGCAAGTTGTAAACCCAGTGATCCCTTGCAGAATTAGAAACCCAGATGATGAAAGTTCAGGGAGAAGAGCCAAAATAATCTGGGACAGTGTCCAAATTGCAGTGAAAAACATTCTGCAATACTTACAGCTCTGATAAATAGGCAGATAAGCACACTCCCATAGCACAGAAATGAATTGTTTGACCACAGCTTTTCCGCTGGATTTCTAGTCTGAAAGCCTTATATGTGTTTTGCAAACAATTCAGCTATAACTCCTGAAATAATGAGCATCTTTCCATGTGTGACAGCTTTATAGCCAGAAACACATACTGTGTATTTAGAATGACATTCGCCATGTGTAAATGCGTTCTCACTTGATTTGAACAAGCACAACCCACTAAGATACCCCAAAGCACTTCTACAACATCCTTCTTTGAAGCAATATTTGCTTTGAAATGGATAACTCCCCCTCACATAACCTGCCCTAATGCAAAGTTATTCTTCTTCATGCTGAGGAAGACAGTCCCTGTTGTGTGCCAGGGAAAAAATCAGCAAATTTCCCACTGTGTGAGCCACACTCAGATACAGCTTCCACTTCTGCTGATTTATTTCATTTATTTATTTGCAATACACAGGCTTGCTTGGGAAAATTGCAATTCTAAAGCATTCATAGCCAGAGTGTCTCACCCTCAGCAGAACCCTATTCCTCATGTAACTCAGTTTCACAGCAGCATATCAGAGGGCAGATACTACTGGGTACAAATAACAGCATCTGGGATTTTGCCTTTATACTTGAATAGCAACACTGTGAGTCCTGCTGATAGTTTGTGTGCCTGCTCCAGCAAACATCTGGGGAATCTGGGACTGCGCAGTGGTATTGCCTGATGGCAAGACAGTTACGTTACCTATGAATATAGAGGCCGAGTGAAGAAGAAAACATTTTCCGCAGGGCCAGAGAAAGAAATACCCAGCACGAGACATGGAAATAAGACATATTACACAACAAACTTTCTTAGAACAGAGAGACCAGAGTAATGCTGACCCTGGCTACAGTCTCATTTTTGTCACTACCATTTATGTTGAAGGCCCAGAAATGGGCTCCAGAGAGCAAATCCACGGTTATGAATTCCAGTAACTATATAGCCAGACAGGGCTCTGAATGTGTGTTGTGAAGGTAAATTAATCTATGAAATAAGCAAGAGTCCAATCAGCCAGCCTTATTTCTTTAATGAAGGGATGGCCACCACCATCATTGAATGCAAATGTATAATAAACTCCTTTTTCTTCTTAGTGGTATTGTAGATAAATAGCATCTGCCAAAGTAAATTTAAAATATATAAAAATAGATACCTCAAGCATAACTCATCAACCACATATTTAAATTGCTGGAATTTTCCTCTTTGTGCACAGATTTCTGTTAGTTATGCATTAATGTGCTCGTGGCAGCACTCTGTGCAACTTGGTATCAAAGACACTGGAACAGCAAAGAAGAACTGAACATACCTATTGAGAAAATCAGCACTTAAGGCTAGATAGCAACGGAAGAGACCATACAGAGATCTCCAAGCTGTTCCAGACCTAGGGTTAATTCTAAACTCGGTACAAAATCTTTATCTGGAACTGGCAACAGAGCCAGTTGCTGCTGAGGATGGCCCAAAGATAGCACCACATGTTCCCCCGTGTGATGCCTTGAGAAAGTCAATGCCTCTGTGAAATGAGAGATGGTGGGAACCTTACCAAGTGCTGTTGGTGTTCATGAGCCCTGTGAGACGCTGAATGCACTCGAGGATCTGGATAGTGAAGAACCAAGCCACAACTCCCATGATTAGCACATGGTGAGATGAAGACGGGAGGTGAGTAGCTGGGCCTCTCAGACTGCAATGAGAGATCTTTGGTCTGTCAGAAAACAAACAAAGCAAGAAGAACTACATTAACAGCAGAGTACAATGACCAACTGATGATTCACATACGAATTCATTGGCAAAAAGCCATGCAGGAAAAAACCTTCTCTCAGCACAGGTCAAAATGCTGCTCATTCAAACCCCTTCAGGTTGTTTATGATTTTTAAAATTAAGAACGCTGACTTGTGCTCTTTAGACTCATGGCTGTTGGGGTTGTGCAAGAAGTGGAGTATTTTACAATTCCTTGATGGTGCAAAAATAGGAAGGTACTCTGAATACTCTGTCTTCTGCAAAAACATTGCTTTACCTTACTGAACCACCCAGGTGGAGCTGGTGGGTGAGGGAAGTACACCTGACAGATATTGCATGCAATGCTAGACTTTTCCAAGGTATTTCTACATACCTGGGATGCAAATCATGGCATTCATTCCCTCTGGCATTGCTTGAAATGCTTCAAAGTACCCATAAAAGCACTGACAAGTCTGGGGCCTTAATGCAGCAATGCCCAACATCACCCAGGACTCCCAATATGCTTCCCACTCCTGAAATCAAGGGGTGAGAGGTGCTTGACAGCAGCACCTTCCTCTGCTACTACTGCGAGACTCTACTAATATCAATGCATGGGTTGAATGAGAATAAGCCAATACTGAAGTTTCTGTTTCACAACAAGGGAGGGCAATAAATCATCACAGGACATTTTGGCAATCAGCTATTCTTCTAAGATATTGCAAAATTTTGTCAAGACAGGAAACCTCAAAATTTCATCATTTTAAAATGAGGATTGAGAAAGCTCAGAGTTTTGCATGCCATGATTTTACTATGGCTTCCTGAATGTCTGTGACCAGGATATTGACACTACTGTCAAGAGATAAAAGGGTGTTGCAACAAAAAATTATTGCAGTGGCTGCTCAGCTAATTTGGATGGAGACAGTTTTTTTCCTCAGTGATATGAACAGAGCTCTGTAATTCCACTGCAGAGGTCAGGATTAATTACAGAATCTTTGTATTTCAAAAGTTGGTTTGATGTTACAAGTCTTACATCGAGTGCCAGTGAAACAATCAGCAGTTCTCTGATTTTGGTTCTCCCCTGCTCCATTTTAAGATACGTTTGAAGAGTTTTTGCAACAAATACTCCTTTCATCTACTTAATTTGGAAGTCACCTCAAATAATTTCTCATCTTCTTACTGCATTACTTCAGAATGATTTCATCCCAGGTGGTGACCCTATATAAAATTCAATGTCAATTAATGGAAGCCAGAAAGCCTTGGGTTGTATGGAAAGTGAGAAAATAAAAATAAAATACACATGTGCTGGCAGTGGTAACTTTCTTTTGACTCATACCTGAGAGTTTAGTTTATTCAGTTGAGACTGTAATCTCTTGTTAATCTTCCGCAATGCTTCTTTCTCCTCATTAAGTCTTTCTCTGTCAGACCTCTCCTTTCTGAAATCTTCTTCATATATTTGTACCTGCAACCATTATGACCAAATATGTCAATTTAAGCAGAGCCTCAATGGAAGTTTTCATCCATTTTGTTATTTTTAAACACTGGCCTAGCAGTAGGCTACATTCCAAAGGGCTCCCTCCCCTTAGAATCCTGCAACCAAAAGTTTCCCTCATCTTTTTCAGGGCCAATACCGAAAGACAAGCAGTGGCTGTTCTCCAGTGCCACTGGTCAGTCAAAACAGTCCACAGCTGCAAAATTCATAGACTTTTGTAGCTTAAAAGGGTGACTGACACATACCAGTTTTAAATGTTACAAGTAAGATAGCAAATATTAAAGACATTGGTCATTTCAAGGAATAAACAGTAGCAGAACAAACATTTTACTAACATTTTTCAAGGTTTCAGTTATCACAGAATTATAAAACCATAGAATGGCTTAGGTTGGAAGACTTAACTCTGCCCTGTATCTCAGAGGCAGGCAGCTACAATTTTCATGGAAGTGCTGGCACAGCAGAGAAACCTGACTTCTTGCACAGTTTGACAGAACATTATCACCTCTACCCTAATGATGAGCCACTATCATCAAATAACATTCCTCCCTTTTATAGCCCACTGAATGTCAATGGTCTTAAGCCTGCCTCACTTTTTCATAGCAGTCTGCAGCTTTACCTTACCCACTGCTCTAGCTGTCTGTCCAAGGTGTGTTCCAAAAGACTCATCTGTGCAGAATAAATTATAGTATTTAGAGCTGTGGTCACATATTAATGACCAGAAGACCTGAACTAGTCAGGACCATCAAGGAATTTAGACCTTGGCTGTAATCACTGAGGGAAAAAACCCAAAACTGTTTGAGAAGGTTGTGCCCCAGATATTAGAAAATGTGTCAGGATAAAAAATAATTGTCTGCAATAAAAAATAATTTTGTCTGCAATACAGGACTTGTCATTTATCCCCCCCAAACTGCAGCCTAAAGAATTTACTTGCCCCAGTGTAGAATCCAAGTGGGATGTAACATACACAATTCACACTGGACATACAGAGGTTTGACCCTGTTCCTAACACATCAGATGCCTTTCAAATACTGAAGGATGCAATGGCTTAGATCTTTTTACATCATCAGGAATCACACTGCATCATTCCATTAAAAAATATCTGACCACCTCAGGCACAAGCAGTGTGGATTCAGAAGCAAAATACAAATCCATATATGAACTGATGTTAAGCTGACTGGTTTAGTTCTTCAGATAATGGGGAGATATCCACCTGGTAAGACGCTGGAGGTTGGTAGCACTGCTACTGACAAATAACAGCAAAAAGATGTTGCAGTGGGAACCACCACCAGAACTTTCAGAAGTCCTTTTACGGTCTCTTGGCTGGTCGCTAAAACCTGCTGACAGTCTGTTTCCAAAGAACCTTCTCTGGGTCTTGCCTGCCTGTTGTACAGATGCACTGTTCTTTTTGCAGGCAGCAACACTATGACTTCACAAGAAAACTAAAGAAATGTTTGTCTCAATGAAAGTAAAGTCAACGCAAGGTTCAATCAAATATTTTCACAACTTGCCTGCAGTAGCTAATCTCTGCAAGGTTTTTTCCCGAGCTGATGATCACTTGCTAGATGTAACCCCCTTCCTGAACAACACTGTATAACAGGAACAAAGGCTTTGTCTGGCCTTGTGGGGACTTGGCTTCACAGTCTCTACCTGAAGGAGCCATGCACACCCCTAATCCTCCAAAGCAGAGGCAAAGTTGTCACACAAATCTAGATCCCTTGCACCCCTGTCCATCTATGCTCTTCTCAGCATCCCTATCCATCTACACTCCTCTCTCCTCAATATTTCCTCTTCTCTCCTGATTGTCACTCTAATGTCCCACCTGCCACTTCTCAGCTGTATGATCTGCTGAAGCTGTAAGGGAACCATTTTGTCACAGTTTTGCCATATATTCTGCTGCCCTGAGAAGGTGGGGGACCCTCTCAAGGAATGAATCCCTTCATCTCTTCTGTTATGGTCAGCGATGGGCTGATGACAGACGAACTCTGGTGAGACCCTGCCATATCACTGTTTGTCCCAAGAGTCCCTCCTCCATATAGTTACAGCCTCCTGTTCAATTTTGTACAGAAGGAAGTCTGGACTTACTGTACTGATTTATACAACTAGAAAAAGACATTCATAAAATGGATACCCCATGAGAATTCTGGAAAAAAAATTGGTTTACTCTATTTTATTGTGTAGAATGAAATAACTCATTACTGTACACTCAAGTGCAGGATTTTATTCTCCAGCATGTGGCAAGCATTACATTAGAGAGCAAAATTTGGCTCTGCTGTCAAACGTGACAGAAACAAGTATTTTATTCCCACTGAATAAAATTCCCATTCTGATCACATCCACTTGTGTGTCAATAATGTTAACCACAACCCTGTCCTAAAATGTGAAATTATCTGAAAAGTATCGTGCTTTTGAGCAGATTCCTTTGTATGCAAAGAAAAAGAGAGCACAAAGCACTTGAATAGCCGAGAACAAAAAATTAAAAAATAAATAAACACACTCTAGTGATTGGTATGCAAGTTATGGATGCAAATGTTTTACCTCACACTTCAGAAAACTGCAATTCCAACACTCTAGTTCCCCAAGACTACGATTTTCAGAGAACTCTCTGAACTTCCAACTACTAAGTAAAAACTGAGCAGAAGACACAACCAGTAACTCATTAAGTTTAACATTCCCTCGGATGGAATTCAGCCCCTAGCAGAGAGCTGGCAGGACATCTCAAAGAGTGAGGACAGCCATTCTGATGCTTCAAGTCCCACACCAATCCTGCCTTCATTTTTTTGCAAGCACTCAGTTTCACTTTGTGGACATTGCTGTGATGACAACGTCTTGGGAAACACCATCTGAATGGGCCATGGCTAAACTGGTTCCTTCCAAAAGCTCTGCATAGCAAGTCTACGAGGCACAATTCTTGGGAAAGACACCAAACTTATGCTGCATGACACTCATTCAGGATTACTTCTAGCTGTTCTTACCTGCTGCCTGAGAACTTCAACTTGGGTTCTCATGTCCTCAAGGCTGTTCCTGTCAGCCTTCTCCAAAGTCCCAAGAGCAGGCACATGCTGCTTTTTCAATGGGTCCAGAAGGGCCTACAATGTCAAACAGCAGAATAACTATAGAGAGATTCACCATACGGGAAAAACCTAAACTTTTAAACTATTGAATGTTTGCTCTCTAACTAAACAACTCAGAGTGAGTCACAGACTTGTGGTGGTTTCCCTTTAATTTGCAGTTGCTTCAATTATACAAACTGGATAGAAATCCCATGAAGAACATAAATGCACAACTAGGTCAACAATTTCAAAGTACCTACACTTCATCCAAAAATTTGAGTCAGTGTCATGTAGGGGAATCTGGTTTTAATTTATAACTATATCCAGCATTTACCTATGGAAATCAAAGCTGTAAATCTCATTCATTAACACCATTTCCAGTCAGTATTTGGGAAAATAAAGACAGGTGTCTCAATTTAGACGAGGCAAAAAACAAGCAAACAAAAACCCCAAGAACATAAAAGCAATATTCACAGTTGGCCTAAAAATGAGACTGCAGTAAAGCCTGAGTGAAACATTTGTTGCAGTAAGAGCACAAAGTTCTTCAACTGAAAGCAAAGTAAATTCTCTGGTTGAGGAGAATTTATGTAGTCTCTCTAGCTTGTCACTAGAGGGAGTTCTGGATACACACATCACACTAGTGCCACTCTTACTCCTATTTTTCAACCAATTTCGGCCACAGTTCTTTGCAGATTCTATTAATTTTTATCAGTATTATTAAGCTCTCCCTTTAACTTGAGTAATTTTTAAATCACTCTTACTCTGCTTTGTTTCTACAACATTGTTTTATTTTGGGTTTCTAACCCTAGCCCAAATAATCTTACTTTTTCAACATGGAAAATGTAACTTTATGATTGAAAAATCACTACCTTGGTTTCCAAATCTACAAACAGGATAAATGGTCTGGTCCATGCACCTAGAAACCTCTTAGTCTAACTTTGACAGCGTGTTAGGCTTGCAAGGAAATTTTTAAGAGATCTGCCTTTTAAATATAAAAAATGGGCTGAAGTAAAGCACTCAACTTGGTATCTTTCATGAACCTCAGATTTTCCTATCAGAGGAAATACACTAGAGCTTATTAGTCTATGTGTAAATAACAACTGAGCAGCAAAGTTGGGACATAAGTCAGAAATTTGGCTTGAACTGCATCATGGAGATGGGAACAGCCACAAGAAAGCAAATAATCTTGAAATATAGCATTGCAAACTCTTATGGTATTGCAACATCACTTTCATGCTGCAGACATCAAAGTAAGACCAGATCAGTCTTTATGCTTTGTCTGAGATAAGAAACCCATGGATACTGACAGGCACAGTTGTATTCGAAAAGACCAAAAGAGCTGGGTCAGCTTAGCTAAATTGTCCTCTAGTGAAAATACAACTGCTCTCTGCAGCTATAGGGAAAGAGCAAATGCCCCCGAGAACAATCACTGGATTAAAGGTTTGCTTCACAGAGGGGACAGATCTGCTACACACAACGAGTGAGGCAGAGCTGTTTGACACTACTACCAGAACAAATGTGAATCATCTGGACAGAATAAATTCAGCCCAACTGAAAGAGATGAAAGCATCTAATAAAATTGGATTATAGTTGCAGAACAGCTTTCCAACAGAAGCACAATAGAAGTCCAAGTATTTTTAAGCAAAAATTTATTGAATTTCAGAGCATTTGAAAGAACTTCGAATCACTTAACCTCCAATAGCAGACAACTAGACTTAAAAGGACATATAAGGCCCCTTCCACTCTTACAGCACTCATTAATTGAGATTTGAAGGATCCAAGTACACAGAAAATCAGTAAATCTCTCCTAGGAAAGTATGTTACATGAAATTGATGTTTCATTTAAAAAAATGTTCTACTAACCCATCTATCATAGATCACAACAAAATAAAACATTGAAGACACTTCACAAAGGAGACCTTGAATGAAATTTACACCAAAGCTTTGAGCACATCCTGTGTATGCCTCTCAAAAAGAACTAGAGGTGATAATGTTCTGCCAGATTCTTTAATATGGCAACATTACTTTTTTCACCCTGACTTTGGCACACCATGGCTTGTGCACCACTTCAAGTTACACAGCAATGGTGCACTGCAGTGCATTTCCTCAGGAAGTGTTTGTGGTTCACCATGAAATACCAAATTGTTAGAAAACACCCACTACTTTATGTGATCTTTTGATTTAACAAAATTACATTTATTGCTTTCCCTCAGTTAAAAAAAAAAAAAATCCCATTTAGCTATTTTTTGATAATCTCCCCAAAAAGAGACATACACATAATACCTAGATACTTTATGTATATAGAAAGTAAGACAGCAGCATGTCTTGTGAGACAAGCCATTATTCTCAAACTCAGGATATATGTAAAAAAAACAGGTTTCAAACTATCTGACTTTTTTTTTAATCACATTGTTCCACTGGATGAATATGAAACCATCTTCGTGCCATTTCTCTCTTGTACTATGAGGGAGAATGTAGGCAGAACTTAGATATGACATAGAGAGAGGTTTCACAAGAGATGCCAAAATTTCTCCTAGCTTTCCTCTTTGCAATGCAACCCCACTACCTGCCAAGAACAGCATGCATTGCACAGCAGAAGTCAGTTCTAGCTTGTACCTCTAGCTCTCAAATGGCGATCATCAGTTTGCTACTATGAACACGTTGTTCACCCAGGACATCTGGGCATCTGGTGGTCTCACTGCTTGATAACAAAGACTCTAGAATTCACAGCCTGGGCAGTGGCTGACTCTTGTTCATACCTTATTGAGACGACTTATTTCACACTCGTAGTGTTCCTGCTTTTTGATCATTGAGGCATTCTGCTGCTTCAGGAACTTGTTCTCTTCTTTTATCTCAAGGAGAGCTTCACTAAGGACTTTGGTTTCTTTCTGGGACGCAAAAATACAGAGAGATGCTGTTGAAATGCAGATGGAATCATTTCTCAAGAACAATTTTCAGAGTATCTTCTGTCTGGCAGATGTGCTACATTTTTGTTGTCCCAAGCACAGCTGGGAAGGGAGGCAACAGGAAGGCAGATGGTTAGTTAAACCCAGATACAATAAAGCCTATGGAAATTGTTTTGACCACTCACCACATGATGAGACAGAGACAAGACACCAGACTAGATATCTGCTCTTGTACAGTCTGCAGTTGCACAAAGGCACTAGAAAATTGGCAGGCTAACCAGATCACTACCCTACAGGTAATTATTTCAAATTCCTCTTAGGTACTTAGAGCAAAAGGCCAAGACTACAACTGGTGGAGTCCCAGCCATTCCCAGTGGCATACAACTTTAAAGACAGAGCCACATCTCAGTGGTCTGAGGGCTTTTTCCACTATATGAGAGACTGAGGCAGGTCTCAGCCTGCTCAAGATTTACCAAGCTATCAACCAAAGCTTAAAAAATCTACTTCTTTGAGCCCATCACAATTGTGACTGACTTAAGCTTGACCCAGACTAGCACATACGCCTACACTGTTGCTACCTTAGTAAACTAGCAGGAAGATGACCCTACTTGCAACAGGATTTACACACTGTTCTTTCAAGATAGCATCTGAAGAATTATCAGGGCAGATCTGTCAAACTTTAAGTTTGACTCTCTTCTCCTGTCACTTTCAGTACATCTAATTTTCATGTATAGTGATAGGAGCTAAGCCTCTCTAACATTCCTTATGAGCCCATTTTTGCCAGGCTATATTAAACCAAAGCTGCTTAGACACAGGAAACAACATGGCTCGTTCTGAAAAAAAAGCCAATATTCAGACAGAAAGTCTTACAAGAGGTTAAGAAGTGTGTGACACCATGAAGCAAAACGAGAATGGGAAGCACCACTCTATGGTGCTTGTAAAATGGTGCACAAAGTTTTGTGTGTACATTGCACCAATCACTCAGGCTGGTGGTTTACCTGATGTGAATGCCTATACAAGAGCCAGCACCTAATGAGTCCTGAGAGAAGCGCTCAACCCCTCTGAGGGTGAGGTGAACACCACTCTGTAGCAGCTGATTGGCCCAGGTACTTTCAAGCTTGCAGTGCACAAACAACATCATCAATATTTATAGGGAACTGAGTCAGCCAGCACACATATAAAAGCCTATATTGTTGAGACCAAAATGTGACTCTCCGGAGCTGAATTCATTCCTTCAAGTATTTATTACCATTTCATATAGCACATGCAATGATGTTCCTATTCCATTTGAAATCACTGCAATATTTTCATCCACAAAGAAGTTCACCCCACAATGAGCAGTGAGAAAAAAAATCTGCAGCATTCATATCAGTCTGCTCTTTACTCCCACACAGACACAAATGGTGTGCTCTCTGCCAATGTCTACTGAAACAGCTCTATACATAGTTCTCTGATCAGATGAAAAGATCAGCCACTGCCTTGGGTACCATATTGAAAAGCACCCAACACCACAATCTCATCTCATGCTGTATGACCACCCGCTGACCACTCATGAGGAGAGAAAGAGGAAAGGCAAGAGTGTGTTAAACAGTGAGCACAAAAAGGGTAACAGAGTGCACCCTCCTACCGTTTCCTGCAATGGCCTCTCTCTGCCCGGTGCCTGCAACCTCCCATCTTCTGGATACTGTCGGTGTCTCTCTTCCTCCAGCTCACCCACTCTCCTCTCTGACGTGTCCAGTTTTGCTTTCATTTCTGCCAGCTGAAAAGCAAGTAACAGACGATGGTGGCTGACTGGGGATCCTGAAAGGCATCGCAACTTGAAGGTGCCTGCAAATTCTTTCAGCTCGCAGACGATCAGTGTCAAAGGGTGGATCTGGTATGTGCTAAGTACCCAGTCACTAATTTTCCCCTTCCCACCTCTAAAATGCACTGCTCTGTCTTAATGATTCTGGGCAAATTCTCTGTTAGTGTTAACCCAGTTATGTCTTGCACTGTTTTGCTGCCAAAGAACAACTACCAAGGGTCTGTCCCTCCAAATGAATATTCAATATTCTTTTTTCTTTTATCTTAAGCAATTTGGACTTCCTGTCCAGTGGTGCATATCCAAATGATCTAACCAGAGAATGGGTTAGAACGAAAAAAGCAAACGGGGAAAATGAAAAATATAAAATACAAAAAGTTATCACAGAAATGATCCAGATTTCAATAAAGCTTACTGGAATATATTAGAGAAAATTCTCCTGACAAGGACATGAGGTCACTCTGCAAACTTCCTTTTCATAGAAGGAAACAGGAGATGAGAAGTGTCAGTCAAAGAACCAATGTGAAATACCAGGCAAAAGCAGCCAGCTTCAGTATGCAGCTGATTATCACATCCACAGCAAAGATGTCATGCAGCTGCCAACAAGGAATGAAAGCTGTGCCAATGGGATCTTGACAAAAAAGAAAATAAAATATACTTACTTTCAGTTTTCAATTGTAATTTTTTTTTAATGAAGAGCTTTGGTACAGAGTACTTTCTCAGAAGCAAAACAGGCTCTCTGCTTATGTAAGGCAACATTCACAGAGGATCTGCCTGAGAGCTTCCTCATTATAAGGAGCTCAGTGAGTTTCCAGGCGTCACCAGCCAGGCACAAGAGACTGGACAAGAATCAGTAGCTATGTGATGATGCAGTTCAGTGGCTGGGCACACCAGGCACTGAGAGTTAATTTTCAGGCGTTTCTTCTCACCATAGAGGACATGAAGCTCTCTGCTGCCATGTCTACCCTACTCCCTACTGTTTCAAAGATGCCCTGCTTCTCTGGTTATTTTGTCCTACCGAAAACTACAGATGTGTTAGCTCCACTTTCATGTGAGGAAGCTTTTTTAATTTGTGAGGTAAAGACAAAGTAAACATGATGACTTTCCCCCTAAGATATTTACTATAGCTGTGACTGGTTGCTATTTAAGCACAGACTTAACCATCAGCATAGGACACAGATTCCACAAGAAGTAGTACACATTCTTACCTGTTTTTCATAAAGCTGTTTCATGCTCCTAAACTGACAATCCCATTGCTTGTTCACCTCCAAAAGCTGGAATTACCAGGAAGTCACAGTAAATAACCCTTATTTCAACATTGTCAATAAATAAAAATATAAACTGACATTCTAAATCTCCAACTATGAGTGTTCACAACCACCTCATTATCTGGCCAGTTCATTTCAGAAAAAGCAATGTTAAGATTTGGCAAGGTTTACAGACCATCTGGCAGTGCTTTGATGTTTCATTTGAAGTATACAAATGTTCAGGAAGTAACATTTAGGAAACATGCAAATACACAATAAGTTACAGGTGAATCATCTGCTGTACAAATCCCAGCCTACATCTCCTAAACAGCCAAGAACTTTGTTTTTTGTTTGCTTTAAGTTCCAAAAGTATATTTCTAATTAGGTCTCTGACTCTCAGAAACTGAATTGAAGACTCCCATTGACTGCAGTTACTACTGGGTGGAAACCCCTCTTGCCTATCTGCTAACCCCAGCAAACATACACATGCAAGATGGGAGGATCACCTTAACACCATGCAAGTAGTTTTAGGAGTGATAGCGTGTTTCTATTTTTATTGAAAAAATATGTCTTTCTGAAGCATTTAACTTTATGAGGTCACTCTTTAGAATGCTCAGCAAAAGAATGGCTTCCAGTTTGCTCTCACCTTGGACCAAAACACCACTGGTTACTACTTAGAGTGGCTCCTTGACCTTTACATTAGAGATAAGTAAGAAAATTTCCCCTGTGTATCATTTAAGTCTCTGTTTCTCTAAATATAATTCTGCCCAGTTTGATAGACAGAAGCATAACTTACAAGAATTAGTTTAAAGATAATTTTATGTGCTTGCAAACTTTGGGCTGCGAAGAAATGCAAAACAAAAAGTCTCCATGTAGAAACTGTCTCACAAGAGCACAGGATGAGATTTCTATGAAAGAAACCATGGGCCTGGTTGGAGTTGTGGCTAAAAGCAACTGCCAGCATAAACACAGTGGAAGTAACAGTGAGAACACATTCTGTGATTTCCTGCCTCAGGTCTATCACTGGTACTGTAATGTCTATCTTAGAGTTTGTAAAGGTGAAGGGTAAACTTAAGATCACCTCTCGTCTCTGTCTTTCCAGTGAAAGGATCTGTTGCTCCAGAGAACTGGCTGATAGAGTCTTCTTTTTGGTCAGTAATATGTGCTTTGCCTGGAAAAAATGAATGTTAAACAATGAATGGCATCCTCCCTCCAAGTCAAGATCATCACATAAAACTCCCACCCACCCTGCCACACACATCTAAAGAAACTGAAAGAGCAACATTTTCTTCCATTGGATCTGTATTTCAGTACCTTTACACCTGTTGATAGCAAATCCTGAAGTGTACATCTGCTCTAACCCTGCTTGGTCTCTGTTTTAATTGAAACATTATGCAAATGGACACTGAAATAAACAAAATTATGTCTGTTTGTGCCATCTGAGACAGAAAACACAAAATAGGATTTTAATTACTTTACAGATGGTAATACAAATGAGTAGAACAAGCCACAGAAGTTGAGCATAAGTTGAAGCGGGCGTAAGTAATTCCTTTCATTTACAAGAACTTGAATAATTAGTATTATTGCCCCGGTAAGTGCTTGCAGGCCCAAGGCAATAAACTTTAGCACAATGGTTTGAAAACAAGCAATATGGAAAATAAATAGGTCATTTGGAGAAACTGGGAAATCAGTCTGCAATTGTTCCATTTTTTAAAGTGTGGAGTTTTCCCCATGCAGGACAAAAGCAGCTAAGCCTTCCCTGTCACAATGGCAGCATCATAAATCATAATTTCCAAGAAGTTTCTATGAGTTACCATGAAATAAAAAAAGGCATGTGATCTATTAGACAGATATATACCAGAGCTTTGCTCTGCACTGGAAAAAAAGATACATGCTCATAAAAATAAAACATGCTGTGTTCAGATACCTGGTCAGGGATTTATTGTTTTTTCTCCCTCAATTCTCAACCAATATATGAAAAACTAAAATAAAAGTGTCAGCACTACTGAGGTCTTAAATTTCCTGAAATAAATGTATTCTCTTTAGCTAAAAAATAGAACACCAAATATCAGTGAAGAAGATCAGAGAATATTTTTCTTGTGTCTTTCCATGGAGCACTTGATTCCCACGGCAGAAAATACTTTACCCCTCTTCCTGCATGAAGTCCATGAACAATTTCAACTCAGCCTATGTGAAGCAATTATCTAGCAGTTGGTGGAGTTATTCACATGAATTGTTTTCAGAACCTGGGCCTTAGGCAGGTATTTAAGTGCATATTTAAGAGTTCTATTACAGCAAATAAGAGAACCCCCAGACCTAACAGCTGTACATAGACTTGGCACCGACCCAAACACTGCTCACAGAAGTTGTTGGGTCACTACAATGAACTACTTTCTACCCTTTGTATAATAACAAATTAAATAGCTTAAATCATTCAGACAAATCTACTGGAGCACAAAAATTAGCCCATAATTCTCAATCTAGAAAGTGACACACATGATACATACACCAGCTCGAGCTGTTCCTGTTAATCAGCACATCAGAGGACAGCTGAAACAGTCACTTACTTCCAGTGGGTCTTCTGAGGCTTCCATCTCACTCACACCTGTCCATGTGCATCCAAGATGGCCTCGGGTGTTTGCTTCACCATGGGTCTTTGGAAGAAGCAAAGCAATTAAACAGATATTTCACTTTGGCTAAAGAAGCAGAATTACATTAAGACCAAGAAGGTCTGGGAGCGCTGTTTGTGGAAACAGTTGAGGTTCATAAATAAGTGGTGGAATTTTGATTTTAAGCTTTTACTCCTTCCTGGCTGGGGCTTCCCAGCAGGGTTGAAGCACACTGCCTATGACTAATATGCCAGGCAAGGCAGCGCTCCTCTCATTGTGCATGTAAATCACAACCAACTGGCCAGTTCAGCCTGAGAGAGGAAGTTATATGGGTGAGGGAAGGAAGAGTAAGCTTTTTTTCAGTAAAGAAGTGGACAGGGTTTTCTATCCCTGCTTCCAGTTGTAAAAATGGACTTACGTAAGTATGACAAGTATCAAGTGACACTAAGAGTGGGTGAACCATCACGACAGAGATATCAGCGAGTCATGCTTATAAAGGAGTAATAGTGCAGTCTCTTAACAGCTATCAAAAAGATAAGTTTAGAGGAAAAATGTGACTGGAAAACTGGTTTACTTTCCCTGAGGAAAAGCTGTACAGGTGAATGACAAGTGCTGTTTTTCTTCGCCTAAAGACTTGCCATCTGCAGTTCTAGTGCTTACCTTAACTAAGCATTGATCAGGCTTCAAGCTGCTAAAACGACTTGAGTTCTAACTTCAAACACTTTGAAGTTGTGTCTTAGTTTCACATCTGGAAAATGAGGTTAAACTCACAGGAAAGACTAAAGAAAAGGCTTCCATAGACTTGACATACAAAGTCAGGACAAAGTAGAAAAGTGCAAAGTATTGCTGTCCTTGGTCTTGGAATTCTGCATAATGATGGACTTAAGAAGGAAGCACGAAAGAAAAGTAACAGTCTTTATTGTGGAAAGATCACCAGATCCAAGGCTTTTTCAGTGAGGGCAGAGGTTGTTTACTTCTTTTTGAAGGAATGGCATAAAACAGCTTATGAAATGTGACATATTATATAAATCTCTGAGCGTTCTTTCAATTTCCAAAAAAAAGGATTAAGACAAAACAAAAGTAATCCTGTAAAACGCTGGCATTAACAGCCACATGCCAGATTTCTGGTTCACAGTGTGTGATGAAGCAGCTCATCTTTTGTGAGATACAAACCCCAATTTAGAAGCAAGCTACTATTTTGTAATTGCATATGAAATATATCCTCCCGACACAGATTTTTTTTTTTTTTCCTGTGCTTATGGAGTATTTAAATCAAAACTTCCTATAAAGTTAAGCAGACATTAAGACACCAAGTCTTTCATTGGTGGTATCTTACTGACCATATTAATGACTACTAGAAGTTAATTATTTTCTCTTGGATTAGATGATGTGTAGGTGCCTTTTATAAGGATTTTAACTACTTGCAACGCTGTTCCTTCCTGCTCCCTCTCCCTGTGATGCTTTGAGAAAGCTGGGGAGCTTGAGAGGAAAAAGCAAAGTTCCTAGAAGAGCAGAGTCCAAAACAATAACAGCATCCTTGCATCTCCCTTTTCATGCCAAACTGACCTGAAAATTTGTCTCTTTTCACTCACTGTGAGCCTACCACAGCAACTGAACCCCAACAGCCATTGTCCCTTCTCACACTAGGCCCACACACAGAGTTTTGAGTGAAATTTTGCTGTTTGCAGTCAATGAACACAATTTATAGCGGTCTCATATCTTGAGTCAATTTTTTACCTAACATCACTGCCCTGTTTGAAAGATGTATTGCTCCCTGCTAGCAATCAATAATGTCTGAGCTAGGCAAGCCTGTGGAAGCTCTTAGCTTTCTTGCTAACCTTCTACCCTATATATACACTTAAAAAACTGCCAAATTTTCTCGCACCATCTTAGCTACCGCTCTTCACTACAAGAGAATAGAAATGACATTAAGTATTCAGTGCCTAGCTTGGCAAGGGTAGCATTCATGCAGATAATGCCGATGCCCTTTCAGACAGTGCCTGAAGTCAAATACCTTCAGAGACTCTGTAGAACATGCATCTCAAGGGCAGCAATGTGCTGTTAAGAACAGTGCTGCTCAATTCCCTCATCAGCACTTTTCTGTGCTGACTGCTATGTAAGAACAGTACAGAGCATATGAAAGAGAAGAGCATGTCTGAAATCTTTAGAAAAAGAAGACGTGCCAATGAGGAGGGACAAGAAGTGTAACCCCTTCAGAGGTGGTGGCATTCTTTCAGTGAAAATTGGGAGAGGTTAAAGCAAAATTGTTGTCTCTCTGAGAACACAGTTACTATCACTGAAAAGACAGAAAAGGGGACGATTTTGAGTGTAAAAGCCATTTAGTGATCTCTGGGAAGCTTGCAGTGGCAGAAAAATCAAAGCCTTGGAGTTATGGCCAGCAGTGAAGCCTCCCACAATCATCAGCACAGGAAGAAGATAAAAGTTCTCATTTTCGTAGTGCTGGATCTTCATTCTGGGAAAGGTTTCTGTTGCAGTATTACAAAATAGGCACCCACAAGTTAATACAATGAAAGCCCCTTGTCACTTCTGAAAATCCTGTCAGTGAAAACAAGAACTGTCCATATGCTTGATTCAAGTAAAAGTGACTCTTTCTTTAATGATGACAAAATGGTAGTCATCATTTTTCTAAAAAGACTTCTTAGCTGAAGTGGTATCTGCTGTGAGGTTTGTTGGGAGGTTAGTTGTTTTATATACTGTGTTGTTCAGTTACAGAATTGTAGAAGGTAGATTTACTATGAGATTACTTAGGTTACAATTTGGTGGCTTCCAGGGAGCTTTCTGTATGCTCACGTTTTAGCAAAGCTTTGCTTTTGGCTTTACTCCTGAAGCTGCTACTAAGCTAGCAATGACTGCTACAATATCCATTAGAACTCATTTTTTTCATTCTGGTGCATACAGTGAAAAGACAAAACCCAAGAGAATTTAGTTGAAGAATAAAATCAGAACAAACTAGAAGAAAAATCTACCTCTTCCTGTCTAAACCTGGTTCACATGCTTCACCCAGAGAAGAGTGGTAGAAAAGGGATTTCCCCTGAAGTTAAGTATGTCAGCCTCGACCTTTTGTGCTGCGCAGATAGGTACTCACTCTAACAGAAAAATATGTGCACACTACAAATGTGTGCCTTAACATGTGGAAACCAGATAAAATTAGAGCAAGATGTGGTTTCAGAGTAAGCAAAAATGGCACAGACTTCTGTCTCAGGATTTTCTTTATCCACTTGTTTTCTATCGTTGCCAATGAGACTAAGAACAAAGGCAAGGGACTCAAGTAGCCAAGCATCTGCAAACTCGGGCTGGTTAATGAAAATCCAAGTTTCATGGCACAATGGTTGGATGGTAATTTCTAACTGTTTCAAGCAGGCTATTTTGAGTTTACAACATAGATTTTGCAAGTAGAGATAGCCCTTCAATGAAAATTCAAGGCCAGGTTGGATTAGATCTTGAGCAGCCTGGCCTAGTGAAAGGAGTCTCTGATCACAGTGAGAGGGTTGAACTAGATCTTTAAGTTCCCTTCCAACCCAAATGATTCTATGAATTTATGGAAATGTTTTCTTTCTCACTTCACACCTCAGTTCAGATGCTTGAAAAGTTTATTGGTTGATTTTTTTTTTAATCAATCGATCCCATAAAATACATTCTCTCTCCACTATCACAGCACTAATTATTTAGTTGCTATTCTTTCCTTCTTAATAATTTTAATCTGCCCTCACCTGTCCCAGAAAATATCCTTGTGTGCAAAATCTTGATGAAGCCCTACACATACTGACAACAACCTGCACGAGTATGTTTTAGTAAAATTTGTATTTTGATGCACGATATTTATTCTGGCTTCTTCTATTGAAAGCTGCAATTAAAGTATTACATATAGATATCATACGGTGAAAGATGAGCTGAGAATTACTTAATTTTGCAGACTTACTTTTTCTCTCTCTCAGGTACTTCTATTTAAAATCAGAACATGTATTTTAAATGGAAAAATATCTTAGTAGAAAAGGCAATTTGTTTACAGACACTTCCAGATAGCAGTCTCAAAAGCTCAGACATTATGCAATTTATACCCTTCACTTCAGAAAAACAAGTTATAGAATAAAAATTACTTGTGTGCTCTGCTACACAAAAAAAGGGCAGACTGTTGTTTCATTATTAACTATTTCCTAATTCCTAAAGAAGTCTAAATCAGCATTTAATTTCATGGTTTGTGGGGTTTTTTAAAGTACTATTTTATATCCTTTGTTACTAAAAGTAACAAAACATTCAAAATATTACTTCCTCCAAAACACACAATCCAATATATGAACTCATAGCATCTTATACTGAGGTTCTTGGAGCTTATTAACACAACTGTCAAGCTGGCACTCACTTGAAGTCCAAGTCAATAACCAACCAAGTGAAAAGCTGTTTGACTTGTAAGTATAAATAGAAGGTAGCCAGCATAGTTATAGTGCAGAAATATCATAAACCTTCCTCCTTTAAGCTATGAAAACCACACATACAGATCTTTTACAGGCAGACAAGTGCACAAAGCACTACAGATTAAATACTGCCACAGTATTCCATGTGACATGCTCAAAGACCACAGGGAAACATTTGAGGTGAGCACATACTTTCTTTTTCCTCCCCACACCCCACAAATCTTTTTTCCACATCCCCTTCTGCTGGAAAGAGGCTAGCATGGGGACCAGGTGCTTCCACAGACCATTGGTGGCTTGCTGTTCTGCTTGCAATTTCATAGCTCAATGTTGATTCTGCACTGACTTCTGTTTCAATGTGCTTATTCCTCCTCTGGGGTTGGGAATCCCCATTTCTCCCTGTGGCTTCTCTCTAGCTGTTTGTAATCCCAGTAGTCTAACGCGGGGGTATCTCCTTAGGCTAAGATCAGCTTCATGCCCTGAGGTCATGAGTAATTTTGGAGATGGCGGTTTACATGTGAAAAGATCTATGTGTAATTTCAGATTTCATAGAAGAGTCATCTCTCCTTTACCTCCTCCTCAATTTCCTGCCTTATGCCTCAGGGCACAGGCTTCAGAGTTTTCCTTCCACCCCATAGTGGAGTCACACAAGCAGGTGAGTGTGTCATCTCTCAAAGGTGGATGGCATTGATGGCTTAAGCACTCCTGCTCCCTTTCCCAGTTTGCAGAAAATGGGCATTTCCCTTTGTCCTCCTACTGCAGGATCAAAAGCAGCTTGCTATTTCAGGGGAGAGGAGGGAAACTGAGAGGGAAACCTAGAACAAGTTTCTGTCATGCTTGTTAACCACTGCTTCCCTGCAAGTGAACATGACCTTCTTGGCAGGTGGCTTATAATTTTCTAACACCACAGAAGTATGGGTTTGAATAATCATTTCTCTTCTTCTTTCTTCCTATTTATCTAAAAGCCTGACACTCCCAAAGATCTTTCTCCCCCTGCGCCTCTGCTTGTCCTCTGTTAAATCAGGACTACCAAATGAAACAACATAAACAATTAGTGCTCTTGTGGCATGGAGTTTTGTGGATCTGTTTTATCCAAAAGCCATAGCTTACTACTGAGGACAGTGGTATGGGTAATCAGGTTTAGTTGACCTTTTAGAGGACTATAAAACATATTTTCTTATTCAAGTCTTCCTCATAAAAGAAAGTGGCTGTATCAGGGGAAAAAAAAATTGTGTAACAAGTTTATTGCATCATTTCAGAAATCAAAACTTTTCATGTATAATCAAGTCACTCAGAACATCCCCTGAATGTTCTTTCCTGGTAGATAAGTGTTGCAAAAGCAGACTGCGTTTACCTTAAGAGAACACAAAGTTCTCTGAGGATTTGGACTCACTTGGGCAATAGGTTTGGGGCCCTCACAAAACTGGGAAGTGTTATTCTTCTCAATCAGGTTCCTTATTTCAACATCAAGCTCTTTACTTTCACACCTGCATAGAAAGAAATAGCAATACTAAATTTTACAGCAAAACATGAAGCTCAGAGGAGGTCAATTTGTCACATGTCTTCTGAATGTGACAGCACAGACAGCAGAGCTACTCCTGCACTAAAGCTCCTGGTGTGCAATCAGACTTCTAGAGCAGTGTCACACAAGCATTCTCCAACGGCTTTGTGGCAGAAATTCATTTTAAACTGTTTAAACAAACCTTCTTTAGGAATTCTACTATCTTGTGCCTACAAAATACATCAACCCATCCGGGAATTATATGAAGACTGCCATGTGCTCTCCACCCCACCCACAAACTGTTTCAGGAATTCTATATTCAGCTCTAACAAAAAATTAATAATCAAAATATCTAAATTGATTTAGGACTCAAAAATTACATTCTCAGTTCACAAAGTTTTTTGTCTTTTCTGGAACACTACATAACAGTTACTCGACATGCATTTTCAACTTTTTTTTCCCTGAAAGTTCCTTTTAAAACCACCCATATCATGTAAAAAATGCTATTATGAATGCTAAAATGATTATATGTTTGGTGGGAAAACTCTTTTCTCTCAGTCCCTCTGCTAAGAACACACAGGACTTTGGAGGCAGTTGAGGCCCCATCTCTGGAGATATTCAAGGTCAGGTTCCACAAGCCTCTGCGCAACCTGATCTAGTCAAGGATGTCCCTGCTCACTGCAGAGGGGCTGGACTAGATGACCTTTGGAGGTCTCTTCCAACCCAAACCATTCAACAATTCTACAACTTATGTGCCTTTAAGAGTTAGCTCTAAATTCACAGAACTAATGAGCAATTAGGGCTGGTTCACTTGATACACCATAATGGTGGGATGTGCCTTCCAGAGAAGAAATGGAAACATAAATAAAACCAACTCCAAAAAGCCTTATATCCAACTCAGTTTTTCAAGAAACACTCATGCATTTTGCAAGCTCAGATCTTTGTTTCCTGATCAGCTTAAGCGAATTCTTATGCATGAGCAGAAAGCAAACTGCAAAGCTCAGTTATAGCAAGAGGAATTCTTGATTTAGGCAGAAAATACTATAGTCTTCATCTGAACTACCAGGAAAACTGAAAGCAATAGCAAATTTATCAGTTATCGCAGTCTAGACAGGCAATCTTCAGGGATCCAGGCTCTGAGGAAACCTTGAAGGGTAATTGATAATATTATCCAACAAACAAATCCATCTATCCTAAGAGTAAATAAATGTGGTGAGTTTCGTGCTGATAGCATAAAATTTATTATTGATATTTACAAGACAGAGAAATTAAGTATGAACTCAAAATCATTTGCAGAGGTACTACAATGAAATACCAAATGTCAAATAAGGGCAAGTAAAACTCAAGCAGTTTTTTTCCTGTCTTTTTTTTTTTTTTCCACTTGCTGGCAGTTTCAGAGCTGTCACACAATCTGCCTGAGNNNNAAAGGCAGCAACAAGATTTTTGAACGTGTTTCCAGAGCTAGACTTAGGGCACATGAAGAAAGGCAAAGGACCAAGAGCAGGGATTCTTAATGCTAGAAGGTTTCAAAGCACTTGAACACATGACACAATTTTTCTTCTCTGCAGAAAGTAACTTCCTTGTACTTTTGCTTTTATCTTGAACTTGACTGAAGAAAGTATTGACAATTAATCTGGCCATAACTCCCTTTCAAAGAAAGACCTTCTGAATGCACATTTGCATGAACCTCACTGTGGTGCAGCAAGTTGCAGCTGCTCTGAAGGCTCGTGGCAATTTTCAAAGCTTCAGCTGTGTGTGGGTGGCAGGTGAGTCCCAGCAGCTCGTGAAGAAAACTGCAGGAGGAAAACAACCAACCTCATGAAACAAATCCAGCCCTTTGCTCCTCACGAAATATTACAAAATCCTGGACAGACCATGCTAGTGGCACTTTTTTCTTTTTTGAGCAATTCTGTGCTCAGTTCTGGGACAATAAATTGTCAGGCAGCAGCATGACCAAGCACTCTGCTTACAGCCCTCGTTTTTAATCAGCTACATAACATAGACTTTGCAACCTAAGTACTAACACCCCCTTTCTCTCAAGTGCTCCTCCCTGGAAAACAGCATCTTCAGCTTGTCTGAAGATTGACTACTGTGCCTAACCAAGCCTGGGATTGCTTTGCAAAACAAATTGGAAGTAGGACATGCAGAGCACTTGTTGTTTTGGAGGATGCCTGGAAGAGCTGACAGGTCACAGAGCAGAAGCAGTCATTCAAGATGCAGTTTTAGGAAAAGTGCATTTAATTAATTTGCATAGTAGGAGAGAAATTATCACTGCAGCCTCTTTTGAGCCCCTAGAAGTGTGGCAAAAGGAGGGAGGAGGTTAAGTAAAGCAAGGCAAAATGTTATTGAATGGAATTAATTAAAGGATTAATACCACTATGCTTCTGTGATTTCAGAGCTGCTAAAATCACAGACCGGTACTTTCAAAACTGCATTTATTTACCTATGCTTAGGCAACCAACCAAAGGTAGGCCAGTTGTTTTCTCCTCTTTCCTTATTCCACAAACCTCCTGTGTGATATCAGTAGAGCAACCACCTTACTGCTCAGCTGAGAAAAAAAACTCCCACTTACAAGGGGCTTCTGGTAATGAATATTTCACTTATTGACCAGGCTTGCAGTTGCACAGCCTGATCCAACTGCAGCAAAACCAGATAGTGTAACTTCTCTACAACCTTGGCCACTGTCCACCTCCTCTACATGTCTTCTGCAAATGACCATACCCAACTGTCAGCACAACCTATTCAGCCTGTTTGGTCAGAACAGCCAAGGTTTCTTAACGTACCTTACACTAAAACAACTTCACAATAAAGAAGCAATGTCTAGGTGCAGTCCCAAGGTCAGTAAAAGTTGTGCAACAATCTCTGGCAGGAGAGCAGCAGCAAGTATTTAGCTGGGTGCACTCATCTCCGCTGCTGCTTCAGCCACAGCAAGAGGAGATGTGTTACCACAGCCTCCTGCGAGCAGAGCATGAACCAAGTTGGGAAATACCCCATAAAGATGGTGGGTTGGCTTCAAATATCTCTTTTCAGCCAGGAAGTGTTCATCCCTCTGCTCCCCACAGTTTGTCTGATGCTGTGCTTTAAATGAGGTTCACCTCTGGCTGCACCCACCCTGTCTCTCTACCTTTTCCCTCCTGGGAGTACCTAGGAAAATGCAAGAAGCAGCTGTGCCTGGGTAAAAGAAAGGGAATCACAAAAGACTTAAATTCTTACAAATCGCCTGCCGTTGTGCAAAATCCATGTGTTTCAACATGACCACAAAAATGAGAAAAGTACTTTGTAGACTGGATTTTTCATTTGGTTTTCCTTCCATTTTTAGAGTAAGGTCTTCTAAGCAGAAACCGTTACTTCATTTATCTGTATTTTAAAATTGGTCACTTCCATAATTGGAAGAATGTGAAATGTTAATCCTATCTGGTCTAGACATCCGGTTTACAATCCAGATTTGCAGAGCACACAGGTGATCCGAGTGCCTGAATACATCTTCAGGATTAGGAGCTACCCTGTTTCTGATACTGACTTGAGCTTCCCCCAGTGAGCTCTAGAGGGCACACAGCATTCAGCTTCTGCAGAAAGCAAAACGCAAACTGATTTTGGTTTTGTGAAGTTTTACAGGTATGTTTCTACACCATTAATTCTCCTACTGACCTATGCTGTCGCCAGTATCTTCTAAATTCAGATGTTTTGGGGTTTAGTAATTAAATTAAACAAATAGGCAATCAGAAGATTTAAAAAAAAATCAGAAACATTAAATCCATTCAAATTTGTGAGATACAGGAAGGGACCTTTAAAGATAATCTAGTTCACCTCCTTGCAGTAAGCAACTACAGCAAGTTGCTCAGAGTCCTGTCAAACCTGGCCTTGAAGGATTCCCAGGATGGGGCATCTACCACTTCTCTGCACTATCTGTGCCAGTGTTTCACCCTCACTGTAAAAACATTCTTCCTTAAATCTAGTCTAAACCTCCCCTATATCTCCTCTTTTAGCTTAAAACCATCACCCTTTGTCCTGTAGCAGCAGGCTAAAAATGTCTGTTGACAAACATTGTCAGGCAATGAAGTGCTGGTTGTACATGCACAGGAGATCTTATTGATGCACATAACTGAGGCAGAGCACAACCTGTACTTGGTCCAGAACTATCACTAAAGCCAGAACATGATAGCACAAGAATGAAGTATGGACACCAGTGGCTTCGAATAATGTCAAGAACACTTCTGGCAGCCTATCTTTTCCTGGTTAGGAGAAGGAAAAGACAGAACTCTTACTAATACAAACTTTCTTAATAGAGCAAAAACCAGCTCAGCTCCTGATGGCTGCCCCACACTCTTGATGAGCCACATGCTTTGGCCTTGCAGCAGCATGGACTCATGGACAAGAAATAAATACATATTTAGCAAACAGCCAGGTTTAAGCTCCACGCAGAGTTCCAGCTCTGCAACTGGTACCATCTGTGAACTCTTGGCTCCCCCTGTTTTTTTTTGCTGGAAACTGACATTACTGTTTACTAATAGCCACAATAGACATACATATGATGTATTCCAAGGCATTTATAGCAAACTATTAATACTGAAGGCATGTAACTACTTGAAATAATAATTTCGAGGGTGGTGTGCTGAGGTCATTCTGTTGTGATTGGTGAAAGCACAAATACCCACCTTAAAAAATGTGGAGAAAAGGTTTTAAGTTAGGATTTACAGTGAGACACCAACACCGCCAAGTCACATTTTGACAGGAAATGAATTCCAGAGTCCAGAGGTTAAGCACAGGCTTCATCCCCTTGGGTGGGCACTGGGGCTTGCTTGGCTCCATGGAAAGAAATAAATTTCTCTATCTGAACTACTGAGGATTAATTAGTTCAGATAAATTTTTTTTAAGTGGCAAATTTCAAGGCAAAACCTTTCAGTTACTATCTCTCCTAATTATGACAACGTACCTCATTTCAGAAAAAGGCCTTTAGAAAAAGGGAAGGAGTGAGAACCTGGATTACAGAATAGCTAACCTAATTTATACTAGAAACGGACTTAAACCAGAATAAAATTAGGTATATGATTATTTAAAATGGCAGTTTATGTGTAGAACTAGTCCCATATGCTTTTACAGGATTCTTGTTCTCTTTCAATTCAAGTTTATAGAACTCTTAGGGTTTTTTTGCATGTAATTACACTGGGGTTTTTATATTAAAATTTTACCCAGTCAAGATGAAATGACAAAGCATTTTTCCAACAAGAAATGGGAAGAACAAACTTTTGCCAGTAAAACAAAACCAATTTTGGTACAGAAAAAAAATTTCCATCTTCATGAGCCCTGACAAGTTTAGTAAATGCTGAGTTGATAGACAATAGTTACAACATGGTGCAGGTCCCTAAGGATCAGCAGTGTCCTACAAGCCACCATCTCATGAGCAGATCTCTGCTCAGTTTAGGCTTGGGAACTTGAGCCAGACCTCTTGAAACTGAGCTCCACTACATTCTATGTCCCACCTCACATGTACACTATAAAAAATAGTTTACTGGGCGTAAAGCATACTGTGCTGTTACAAACACAAAAGGAACACCTGCCTCTGACAATTGTGAGGATATACTTTAAAAGAAAATTTGAGGGAGGGAAAAAAAAGCAATACATTCTTTCAAATTATTTACAATTTTTAAACTGAAGTTTACCTAAAAAATACTACCCAGTATTCCAAAAGTGTAACTTGAAAGCCAGCCAACAGCAGCAGCTGAGCTCCACCTAGAAGAACTGTTGTCATCAGAGTGAAATGTCTCAGATGCTGCTAAAAGAAAAAAAAATAGCACTAACACTGTTGCTTGGAAGGTGCAAGTGTGTGATTAGAAATAATCTCACTCTAGCCCCAAGAAGAGAGCTCCACAAGGCAAGGTGTATGAGAGGGGTTAAAACTTGTGCATACTGTGATTATAGCAGAGAAACCACTTAAACTTTTGCTCAAACCTCATGCAGCCAAACCATCTGCCTGTCACCCCATAAACGTCCCTACACTTCTGTTCTCTTTACGACTAAGGAATGAAGCTTTTAAGGCATATTTAATAGCCAGCAGCTGTTTGGCTGTCAAATGCCACATCTGGAGAAGCTGTGTGCTCTTAATGTGAACAGAAACAATCTTTAATAGTTTTGCTTAATTTTAAGAACTGCACAAGTAACAACAACAGAAGAGGTGCATGTTCTTAATGGAAACACACCTGGCTTCTCTGAAAATAAGCCAAAACCAAAAAGTGCCCAGTGGTGAAGTGAAGCTGCACCCATAGTCTCTCCTATCAGGGTGAAGAGAGAAGTAAAGCTGCTGATGCACAGGCATGTAGTGTCTCCTGGTCTTTGACTATTCCCCTCAACAAATGTGCAGTGTGCAAGGAGACAGTGACCGGCTGGCTTGAATTAAATGGCACTTGTCACATGGTTATTCTCTCCTCCACACCTAGAGGCTCTGTCCTTTGGGACTGAGCTTCAATGCTCCTGCCTCAAGTCTGTCCCCTGTACAGCCTGTGGGTTAGGAAAGCAACATAATTTCCCTTTCTCTTGGATCCTACTTCATTATGCTACCCCAACCATAATTGAATTTCTTCCTGATGGACAGCATTCGGGTTGAGCTCAAACCTCAGGAAAGCCAATTAAGTTATTTTCACCAACTTTCTTGAGGTTTTAATGAGCCATAAGTGAGTTACAGATGGTGGTCTCTCTGTAAAAGCAGTAAATGAAACACGGTCACCCAGACTCCTCACGTAGTACTTCTGTAGCTGCATATGGAACACCAGTGGAAAGGGATCTGATGTTTTGCCATGAAAATCAATCAAATGGAAAGCTTGGCTAAGCAGAGAAACCAAGCAGCGTGTGCCTTCAGAGCATATGAATTCCACTGAAATGCACACATGCAGAAAGGCTGGTGGGAGATGGCAGTTAAGTGTTAGAAGAACTGAATACTAAGATTTCAACAAGAAAGGGGATAAATCCCAATGTTTTGAAGTGTCTATTCTTTTTCTATGAAGACTTATAGCTAGAAAAGCTTGCATTCATTTTAGGACACTCTCCTAGCCTCACTAGCCACCTTTCTGAAATGGTCTCCTTCCCACAGCCCTTTCTGGACCAGCCACTCACCCCACAGATACAGTTTGAGCACCACAACTCTATGCAGATCTTACACCAACTCACTTCTGTGGGAAGCTGTGATTCTGATGCAGTGACACGGACTATATTTTTAACTATAATACTATTATAATAGTGTTCTTTGTTTTCCCAAATCAGACATTGCCACAAACAGAACAAGACCTGCACATCGCCCATCTTGCCTCCTGATTCAGCCTTGGGCAGGATGCAGACGCATCACCTGTGCCTCACTGACCCAGGCTCAGAGTTGAGCTGCACCAGAGGAAGACAAGTCCATAATTCTTTTGAGTCAGCATCTGTCACACAGACCTGAGATATTTTCAGTGATCACTGCACAAGCAGAATAAACAGATGAACACTGTTTGGAAACACCGCCAAGAAATGTAACACACAGTAGCTGATGGAGGACAACCAGCTCTGCTGACAAGCCTGCTACTGCCTGTAGTAGCTGTTAGGCAGCTGAAAGAAAGAGGAAGCTCACTGCAGGCTGCATCGCAGGTCCAAGGCTTGATCTGCCAAAGACTGGCACACAGTTCCACCAGGGCTGCCATGGCCAGAGAGGAACCTGGTGCCTTCCTTCACAGGGACAGGCTGGAATCAAATTACACAGGCAGCAGAGCACACTGTCTTGAATAAATGGGAAATCCCAGTCCACAGGGATTTAAAATCCAGTTATTTCACAATAAACTAACTGAGGAAAAAATGTTTTTTTTACAGGAAGAAAGAAGGGAAGGGTATTATTTCTTAAGCTTCCTGAACAATTCACAGCTACCTTGAAACAATTTTCACCTCTCGGATCCACAAGGTATTCAACAATTTTTAAAGATACCTTTTAATAATCCTCAGCAACTTTAAAGTTTATGTATTATTGACCAGAATTTATCTTGCTGAGTACAGCAATAACCACTGAAGTACTCAGCACTTTAATTTCCTTAAAATTAATTATTACACAGTCTTAGAAAGGAGTTGACATCATCAGTCTCCTTAGAGGTTGTAACCATAATGTGACTCTTTCTCTCTACACTCTACAGTGTCACCTCTTTCACTGGCATTATCAGTAGAACTAACAGGTTGTGATGAAGCAGGTGCCCACACAGGTTGCTAAATCTCCAGACTTAGAGATATCTGAAACTCAGCTGAACAGGTCCTGAGCAACCTGACCTAACTGGCCCTGCTTTGAGCAGGAAGTTGGTCCAGATGCCTTCCAGAGGCTGCTTCCAACCTACAATATTCCCTGAGATTTTGCTCTTCCAAGTACAAATAATTTCCATGTTTCAGTTATTTAAACAGAAGTGACACAGATCTCCACAGGACAGATTAAAGCAGGGGGAAAAGAAAGTACTAACCTGGATGTCTGGAAGATAAACTCATGTAACTCATGTGTTTGTTTTTTTTTTTAATTAGAAAAGGCTTTTGCATGTAAAATTAAAGTAGTTAATACCTTTCCATCTCAATGCACTCATGGGGGCACAATTCTAGATGATCCTCCACACCTTTGTTCTTTCTTTTGAGCTGATCACAGTGAATCTGTTGTAAACAGGGAGGGAAAAAATACCAGCTTTAAAGGGGAAATAAAAATATTAACAATCTAGGAAGAAACATATAAGCACACAATTACAATGAAATGAGAAAACCATGCCTTGCCCACGTGTTTGTTCTCCTTTTCATATACCATAAAGGGCTGAAAAGCCGGGAATCTACTTCCTCCTTCCTAGCATCATCCTCTCTCAAGTCCACCACTCTGACAGGGCCAGCTCTGCAAGGGTGGGAGCAAAACCACTTTATGGTTGCAGTGGCAAGAATCTCCCCAAGACGCACAGCTGTCAGCTGTAGCAGGAACATGACTGTTGCCAAAAGGGCTTTTATTATTCATCCTAAAACAATCAACTATCTTGAATACTCTGAAGTTCAGACATGTCCTCACACTGACCAGAAAACTAACATGCTCCATGGAACAGTCCAGTAAAACTGCTGTTCGAAATTTAAAAGTAATGAGTCTGATGAATATCACTGAGAAAAGGATCTGTGTGTGAATTATCATGTACAAATGCATTGTTCAAGAACTATATAAGCTGCTACCAAGCCACTGTCCAGTGCTGCATTTCCAAAGAGAAAGAAGAAATAAAAAACAACACCCCTCCCAGAGAAAATACATGCATCAGGGTAACAGTAAGCAGTCTCCATTTCTGATATTCCTTTCCTGATGAAAACTCCAGCAAGCTTTCTGAATTTCATGAAGTATCACCACTTCTCCATCACAAGTGGGAGAATGGAGGGTACAAAAAATGAATCAATGCCACCTCATCCAGAGGAGTGATTCTGTTCCTGTGCTACAGTCTGGTAACAGCTCTGGTTATGTTTCTTCGGGCTATGTGGGACATTCTCTAGTTCATTAGAAGAGGAGCCCAGAAGGATCCATTTTCTCTTTCAATCAAAATGGCAAAAAACAGCACTGGGATAGCCGCTGGAATTAGAAAGCTGGCAAGCTAGAGCTTATCTTGACCCAAGTGATTTCATAGTACCTATGGTAAGGACAGCAAAGACACCACTGAAATAAAGTGGGAAGCCAACAAGAATGAAACCAGCTATTTATAATCAAGTAAGTTTTCAATTATAAGTCACTCTTTCTACTGGTAATATCAATTTCATGTGAAGCCACGGCTGAACATTTTACAGGAACCATACTGTTTCATCTATGTGCAGAGCAGAAATCTAAAATGAAAGGTTGCCAGAAGATCTGAGGTGTTTGGCATCCTTCTCCTGATTAATTCCCATTCCTGCAGGCATTTCACACATTTTAAATTCATCTGGTAATCACTAATTACAAGGATTCTATTAAGAAAAAATGTAACTGCAGTTTCATGTGAAACTTGATTCCAGCTTGTTTGAGTTTTATGAGTGTCTGTTTAACCATAACAAAACCAAGGTGAAGCATGGAAAGTTGCATTTGTTTGATTCCAATAGGAGCTGCAGACACTGGGTATTAATGCAAATTAAGCCTTATTTTGAGATGCCTAAACTTAGTTTTTAGGCGTCTGCTTTAGAAATACAAAGTCAGAAAAATGCTGACCTAGAATTAACATTCTTAGCCCAATTGAAACATCGACAAATAAAATGAAATGACTAAATGAAATCACAGAATGCTTTGGGTTGGAAAGGACCTTTAAAGGTCATCTACCCCAAGCCCCCTGGAGTGAGCAGGGACATCTGCAACTAGATCAACTCAGTCCAACTTACCTTGAATGTTTCCAGGGATGGAGCTCCTACCACCTCTCTGGGCAACCTGGGTCAGTGTATCACCACCCTCATTGTAAAAAAAAAAAAATCTCTCTTATATCTAGTCTGAAACTCTCCTCTTTTATTTTGAAACCATCAGGCCTTGTCCTGTTGTAACAAGCCCAAAAAAACCCACTGTCCCCATCTTTCCTGTAGGCCTCTTTAAATACTCAAAGGCTGCTACAAGGTCTCTGTGGAGCCTTCCCTTCTCCAGGCTGAACAACCCAAACTCTTACACATAGGAAATCTGATCATACTTGTCTGACAACATAAAAAACCCAAAGCACATAATTCAGACAGCTGCTCCCTCTCTAATTCATCCCATTGGGTTAAACACCTAAGCAGTCTCAGATACATTTGTCAAGTTAAACTCAGTAATGCAGCCCATGTGCAGAAAGTCAGGCCATGTAAAAGGGGTGCAGGTGAGATGTTACTGAAGCTACCTATGTTGGTAAAATTCATGCAAGAAGCAAGTGAAGCTCCAAAAAACTGAAAAGAAAAACAAATCAGTGAAAAACTGAGTCTTGGGCCCTGGAGGGAAGGGACAGTGAATGCTCCCTGATGGGGACTGCTCTGGGATTTCAAAGTGGACACTACAGGTTTTCCATGGCCCTGCTTTGCCAAGCTGGGGAAACACAGGGAAAGGAGCTGCCAAGTCAGCAATTTGAATCCTAATCACTGCATGACCCAGCTGCATACCAAGCCAGCATAAACAAGTTCTCCAGAAGTTCTACTGCTTACATCTGCTGAAGTTGGGGGGGTTCCCTCCCCTGCAACTCAACAAGGTCCATTGTTCACGTCTCCTGATTCTTAGTCATAAGCATCTAATGCACGTCTAAACAAGCCAGCCCATCTATCAGAAGATACTTTGTTATCAGAGCATGGGCGTATACCCACCAGCTTCTAGCCAGTCCAAGATACACGGAAAATTAGTAAAGTTATCTGTAGTAATAGTTGCCATGGCCACCCAGCTGAGCACGGCCAGGCTGGTGCAGCTAAGCAGCACCACCACCTCCTTTGATTTGCCTCCACTGTTTCCCAAGCTATTAATGCACAGGAGACTGCTGATTCATAGTAATGGCTTTGCCTTTCATCTTTTAAGGGTTTTTTTGGAAAGCCCTGTCAGCTCTGGAAGGCTTTTTTCTTATTATATTTTTAAAATATTTTGTTATTCTTCACCTAAACAAATACACTCCAATAAGTCTGACCTGTGCTGGCAGCACGAGTCGTGCTGAATCCAATTCTACAGTTATGAATCTGAACAAAAAAGACGCAACTAGGTTATTGTACCATCTGTAAGTGCTCATTATTAAAACAACCATCAGTTTTTACAACTCTAATATGCAATTTAATGCTTCAGGTTTTTATTAGACCAGGCAAATTGAAGCCAAGACGGAGAAAAATCAGCTACTTCCAAGAATCAAGGCTCTGTAGAGAATAGGAGGTTATAATGGTCATGTAAAGAACTGCTCAGAATTATATAAATTATCAGCTTTCTGTCAAGGCTTTTAAGAACATGAACACCCTGAAGTAAAACAAGATCAGTTTTGCTCACAGATTTATGGCTTTTCACAAATGAAAATGTGCAAAATTCCTGTGGTGCTCACCTATCAAATTTATCAGTGCTCAAAGCCCCAAGTACTTCCTAGATACATTCAATGGGCTCCCACAAAAAAAGCACTTTTTGGCTGAAGTTCTTCTTTGCACTAAAACCAAGTAAGTTTTCCACATAAGAAAAATGTATCTGGAGAAAAAATTAAAACATGGCTCAAGAATAACTACAAGACCTGCTAATTCTATTACAATCCTGATTATAACAATGATTGGAGACAGAAATGGTCTTCACATGCACTGCAGTTTCAAAAAAAATATTCAAAATGCATTTCACAATCATCTGTATTGTAAATGTTAAACCTTTCACTGCTCTTGGCCTGGGGTTTTTTGGTTTGTTTTTTTTCCCCTCCAACTCTAGTTCTAAGCTTAACAGCACCTTATTTTCCCAAATGTTTGCTCATTTATCCCAAACCTGCTCTGCAATTTGCTTGTTCTTCAGTTGTACCAAAGCTATACTTCATAGGAATGCAATGGAAAATGTCAGAAATGAGCCAGCCTTAAAGAGGCAAATAAGGGAGACTTTTGTTTTGCTTTTTCTGCCTGGATCAGCTCAATCATTTAACTTTACAGACTACCACCATAAAGAGGCATATTGTCACAGTGGAGGGAGCACAAAATGAATAGAATGCCAAATAACAGCAAGAAAGTATTAGGAAATTCCACATGAAGAATAAACCCATGAAGTAGTTACTCTTTTGATGATACCCAGTTTTGTACTGTGAAAGATTCAGGGTCTATCACACAGCCAGCAGATTTAAACATAAACCATTTAAGTATTGCCCATATTGCAAAATAGCTCTGAAATTAAGTGGAACATATACGATCATAAATGCTGTTGACAAACAAGGCTAGTGTGTAGGAGGAGTGGGAGGGAGAAATGGATTGTTACTGTAAATGTGATCAAAATGGAAGAACCACCAAAGACCTAAAAAAGCATTTCATGAAATGTGACCTTCTCCTACCTATATACTCCCTGGTTTGGTGCTCATAACAGCACTAGGGTACAACTACAGGCAGCCTTGAACCAGCCATCCCATTACACTATGTCTTCCTGCTTTTGCACCCAGCAGCTTCGATCCTGTATATGCAGCACGAGAAAGAGCCACAGACAAGCACAAGATCTGCCACTTCTCCCCCCCATTATTTTCTGATATAGTGCTGAAATTTCAATATTAGACAGTTTCTAACCAAAATTTAACATCTGAAGCTCAACTTTTGCAAAAAATGAAGAGAAACTAGGTTACTCAGTTCTGTCTTGCCTGATTTAGTTTGATTCATACAAAATGAAACTGGTACCTGCCCTGTGTGATGCACGAAAATTCGGTGCTGAATACTTAAAACTGATCTTACCATCAAGTACAACTTTCTTTGGTTAGAGTAAGAGTAGATACAGAACAGCATTCATCTCAAAGAACTTAATTCACTGAGGCCCTCCCATGAAGCTGTGATATCCACAACCTGATAAACAGCCCATTTATGTTTCTTCAATCTCAAACTATGCAGCAATTGAAGTTAAATTAAAACCAACAGAAATCCCTTGAAGTGGATCAGATCGAGGAATGAGGCAATTAAAGGCTGAACACACTATTGCTACCCAGAACTGAATGCCTGGCTTTTGGTTCACAGCAGATGGGACTCAGGAGAGGCTCTGCACTGTTTTTTGGCTCCAGTCCCAGAAAGGAAAATGTGAAGTGTAATCTTTGCATTTGCTTTGTTGCACTGTCAGAGCAGGATGACTTTGCACACACAGACAGTGCCTGCTGCATAGCTCTTCAGCCCTACAAGAGCTGGCCCTCCATCACTGGGTTTGTGAAAATGCTTCCATTGACACACATGAACTAGTTTAAGAGTTTGGTACAAAATATTGCTTTAAACTACCTTGTTAATAATATTTCACTTTTTTTCTTTTCCTTACATTGCAAGAGAAAGACAACCAATTTTCAGGCATATTTCTCTCTTTGGGGGTCAGGTTATTCAACAATTTCTAAACATCTTTGGATAAGAAATCTTGAGAACTGCATCTAAAAGTGAGAAAATTATTCCCCAGTGAGTATAAATCCCTTGGTACCAGAAAGAAACCACAGTCATGCCCAGGGCTCAGGTGATACCAGCTTCTGCAATTGAGCTTATCATGTCAGTCACTCCAAACAGACATCTGCACAGATGAGTTTAAAGCCTACAGGCTAATTTGAAAGGCTACAAAATGTCACCTCAATTCCAAAAATATCATGACTACACCTCCAACATGCAAAAGAGTCACATAAGAAGTGACCAGAGGAAGCTGTAAATATCATCAAGCCATGAAAGCCACACACAAAATGCTTCAAAACAGCCTCAGCACTTCTCTGGATTCCTGTTGTCACCCCTTCTCTCTCATCACCAAAGGCCACACAAAAAAAAAACCCCACCAACAACCCTGTAATTATTATAAGGTTCTGAGTTCAGGAGTTGGGAGGATTTAAGCTTTTTTTCTTTGGGGGAGGTTAACAACATGTTAAGAAGCTGCCAGAAGATGTATGATAACAACCAGGGTTCTCACCTAAAGAAAATTCCAGTATTTTCCTTTGTTTTTTAATGCAGCCTGTCACTGATTTTCAGATTCTGCATATAGAGTCCTCATTTTTAGTACATTTAGAAGAGATATTTTCATTGGAAAATGCTAGGTTCAGCTGAAGTCAATTAGTGTACACAGACCTGGGGGCAAAATGCAATAGTACATTAAATGTACTTATTGTATGCAAGTTGTATGAAAGCAAATTTTTGTTAAGAGAATACAAATTAGTTACAGTAAAAGTATAAAAGAAATTGATAAAATAAATCTCTCAAAAATAAGTAACTTTGATTTGCTTAAAATTCATTTACCAAGCAATCACAGATCTATCAAGTCTACATAAATTTTCCACATGTACAAATCTTCAGAAAACCAGTTGCAAGCTATGCATATATTTAAAGGAATAGCACTGCATAAACCTTTCCTGTGGTATTTTCTCAGGGTCTGCATCCAGCTTTAATCAGCACGACAAATTACTTGGAGATGGGCAAGATGAAAAGGGAATACTTAGGTGTTTGTTTTACTGCATAATTTAAAGCTGACATTTTTTAAAGTCCTTTATTATTGTTATTCACTGCCAAAGTCTGGACAGGAAGCTTTCCAAGAGATAAATACAAAATTAAAAAGGAAAAATGCTGCAGGATGAAAGCAAGGTTAATAACTATGACAGTCATTGACAGCACCCAAGGTGGTTTCTGAACAGTTTTTAATGGAGATCTCACTACAGTGAAACTGTGATGTTGGGCTAGGAAAAAGAAATGCTGGAATTTTCTTATGCTGTTCAAGCGAAGGGAGAAAATATTTAGGATCTACCAGATACAAACACTTTAGAATTGAGTCTCTGCATTATGAAGAGATAGCATAGATACATCTCCAAGTGATCTGAGTGGTCCCCAAGCACATGGCTGGGAAGGAAGCAAGGCTGCGAGAAAAGTACTCAAGATATAAACAAGCCTACCTACAAAACACTGTCCAACTACAAAACCATAAGTTCAACAATGACAAGATAAGAAAGATAAGATTTAGATGAAGAATGCAGTTATGATTTAAGTTTCATGCTCTTCAGCCAAGCTTATAAATTTGATGATTAAAAAAACCCAACCAACCAAACCAACCAAAGACATAAAAAACTGACACCAAAATAAGTATTTTTTTTAAATGGGGGGGGGAGGGGGAAGGGGTGGGAAGCAGGGATCAACAACAGAAAAACAAAGAAAAAGCAGCCCATAAAAAGGTAGGAAACATCTAACAGGTCAGTTGCAAAAAACCCTTTCCATTTCTTGGCTAGCAGGAACACCAGTCCTAAGCAACTCAAAAATGTATGCTGCTTTCCATACATTTTAGTATGTCCACACATCTGGAAATGTGGTACCACTGCTGCTGGAAACTAGGACTCTGCTGGCAGAACATCACGGTGTACTTAAGGATCCAGAAGCAAGTCAAGTGAAGGTGACTCTTTAAGCTCCTCATCATCCAGGCTTCTAAATGGCTTGGTGTGAGCATTTTGTAATCCTCGCAGGTGTACTGACTTCTACTTCACTTTGAGAGAAGGGAAGTAGAGCAGCATGGAGTTCCTCCAGCTGCCCTCTGGCAGCAAACTACACTGGCTCTGAAAACAGAGGGATTGCTTCTCCTGCAGATATGTAAGTACTGGAGCTTTATGTTTTTTATCAAAGAAGTAATTAAAACAAGGAGAGGAAAAAGCTCACGTGTTTGTTTTCTTGTCCCTCTACTCAAATCTCATCCTTGTGAGACACACAATTAATGCCAATTTACAGCAAGAAGACAAGCAAAATACCATGCAGCCCCAAGCCCCAGCCTGGCCTCAATTGCTATGTGGATTATAGCATACACTTCATAGTAGATGTTGACTGACTCAGCTTAGGGAATCCTCTGCCTGCTCTAGTCAAAGTCAGCACTATAGAGAACATCCCAAACTCTACAGGTAAAGCTTCCAAAGGTCTCAGCAGAAGCATTATCCAAGGATGTAAAGTGGGTCAAAGCCAGTACAGGTACTCCAAAATAACCATTTGACATAGACTCAATACTCTGTATGACAGCAAACCTTCACTACTACTGCACCTTTCATTGTTCAGCTTTATGCAAGAAAAGATAAGTAAAACACTGATATAAACAGTCTACATAAAAATGAAGAAATCAAACAGCCAATTAGAAAAAACCCTCAAACTTATATAAAGTTTTGGATTTGAGGTCTCTCTGACAGATGACAAGGAAAAAGAAGCACAGGATTCCATTCTGAGGCTAGGCAGAGGTCCACTGATAGGAGCCTCAAATTAAGGCACATTACTTACCATATTTAGGGAAGGTGTTTGTCTCTCTGCTGCTAGGCTAGGACGTAGTAGGCTCTCTGAATCAAATAAGAACTAAGTGGTTTGGAGGCAAGTATGTATGTGTATATATCTCTCTCTCAAGGCTGAACCTACACCCCAGGCTTAGGGAAACCCCTTTCTTAAAGTCATTCTAACTTTGAGAGCATATTCATAGCTCTCACACAAACACAGCCCACACAGACCTACTTGAAAGCACTGCTTACAAGACACCGCAGAGGATTCCCTCTCATTCTTCAGATTACCATGGAACAGTGACACAATGGCACACCCACACAAAAGCTGCTCTGTGGGAAAAGCAGCAGTCAAGCATGGTGGAAAAGTTGCATCAACTCAAAATCTTCAGAACACAAACATTCATCTAGAAGTAGAATAATTTACTGTAAGGGGCAGATAGGTTAGGGAGACATTTCTAAGAATGCATGTTAATTAGAATTAATTCTAAATGTTTCCCTTCAGAATCAGTGCACACTTCAACCAACTACAGCCTCCTCAGAAGTGACATTCAGCTCTGCCTCTGACCAGAAACACTGTGTGATCGTATCTGGCTCTCTGAGGAAGAGGCTGCAGAGAGGTGGAGACTGCAGAAACATTTTCCCTTCACCCGCACAAGAAGTGATGCAGCATTTTCAGGAGCATACTATTCATTTCAGGCTACAGACCATCTCACACAGGAGTCAATGACGATTCACAGGTATAAAAATTAACACTGTTGCATTGCTACCTAGAAGTGAAAGACTGACAACAGATATGTTCAGAAAAAAGGTTCATCTTCAAGCCTGATTCTTGTATCAGTTTCGGTTTCGACAACAAAACCTGTGCAGTTTTGCACCAAAGGGTAGAAACCAGTCTGTCTTTTTTAGGACCCTTCTGTTGTCTTCCGGGTTGGAAATACTAGGATTAGAAATGCCCTGAAAGTATTTCCATCCTCCCAGCACAAGTATCACAGCTGCTCAGTAGGGTGGATCTTTTTATGTCAGACCATGCTTCTCACAGGCACACAGTAAAACTGATGTTCACTTCACTGCACTTTAGTTGACATTAAACTTCCTGGAGGCATTTGCAATTATAGCAGAGGAAACAACAAGCCAGGGTCAGGATGTGGAAGATGAAGGTTCAGCTTTTTTCCTTGCCGTTCCCTGGATAGAGTTTAACTGTGTTTGCACCTCCCAGACAAAAGCTTTTAACTGCTGAAGTTGCAGTTGATTTTGAATGAAGCACTTATAGTTATTTTGCTGAGAGAGAATGTTAATGATAATCAATATCAATATCCACGTCTTTCAAAGGTCAGTCCTACTTCAGTCCAGCAAGTAGTATCAAGATCATATAGTAGTATGGAGATCATATAGTCCAACCTCCCTGCCAGAGCAGGATCCCCTACAGCAGTTTGCACAGGATGGCATCTAGGCAGGACTGAAATGACTCCAAAGATGGAGACTCCAACATCTCTCTGGGCAGCCTTTTCCAGTGGGAACCCATGGCAAGGCCTGACCCAGCACTGCAGCAGGGCTGACTGTTCCTGTGATGTCAAACCCAACCCAGCCTTGCTTTCCTTACTGCCTACTGCAAATTCAAGAGTTATACTTGTAAACCAGTACCTTCGGGTCAGCATCCACTGTGTCACACAGCTGCCCAGTGCAGACACACATGTGCAGCACATTCCTGGCACATGTCTGACATGTGGGCAGCACAGGTGTGTCCTCCCAGCTCATTCTGCAGATATGCTGGGCTGAAACATCCTCTCACAATGAAGTCCTGTAAACCTGGAAGACCTATCTGAAGAGCAAATGGAGCTTGGACTGTGACAGAACATAATGAAAATGCATTCAGGTTTTCTGTGTATCTTAGGGAACTGATCAGGTTGAACTTTCCTTAGCTCAGCATCAATCTGTGATAGAGAAACTGAGTAAAAGAGAACCCTAAGGGCTGAATGAAAACCAGCAAAAGCTCAGTAGCAAACTGCTAAAGCACTGTCTAAAAAGTCAGGTGGAACATACTCAAAAGAAATGGAAGCCAAGAAGTAGACCTAAGGGGAGACGCTTTTTCCACTAGATAACTGAGTAACAAGGGAGTAGCGTTACTTCTCCTCAGCAACGCGTTCACACAGTGCAGCTAATTTAGCATTCTATGGTTTTGGCTTTCATTGCACTCAAACATAGCTTTTGACTTTGGACATGCTTAATTTCTGTGGGACTGGAAATAGCTTAAGTTATGATTTCGTTAGCATCTGTCAGCTCAGAACAATGATGGGGCTAAATTAAAACTTCACATGTGCGGTGCTCCTAGGTTTAATATCTGTTACCTGTGCAACTGCACCACTGTGGCTGCTGCCAGGGAGAGGCCAGGAATAACCAGGTTTCTCCTCATTCAGGACCATGACTGTTAAGCCTTTACAGTCAAGTGCCTTCTTAGTTGGAAGGCTGCATGCCATCCCATGAGTTAAGAGATGTGAACAAAGATGCGAATTTATTCACAGAATGCTTCAAGAACAAATTAAAATGCTCATGAACATTTTAACTGGAGTAATTCTGAGCCACACACATTTACTGCCGCGCTGGCTGCTTCTAGCGCCTCTCAACAATCATGCCAAACACACATCAGGAGGCTGGCTGCTGCAGCAACAGCTGCCTTCTGCAGGTGCTAAGAGGAAACAGCATCCTTGCTGCTTCCAGAGAAGAGCAGATGAAAACATGGACTCTTCCTTTTCTATTAACACCAGCTTAACTGCCACATTGACTCAAATAATTATATCGTTTTGGTTTAAGTCCTGTAAATGCTAGTGGTATGAAAGTAATTACATTTTCATTACAGCAAGGTGGGCACAACAAAATATTTTGTGGAGGCAGAGTAAAACAGTTAATGGAAAAATTGAAGGGGGAACCCTTTCTCCTAACCTCCAGAGAAAAACTGTGGGGGAACAGCAGAAATCACACAGGTATCTTTTTACCCGACCTCTCCACTCCCCCTGTTCAGAAGAGGAAAACCCCCTTTGGCTATACCATACATAAGAGAATAATAAAAATTTCATTGCTCTTCTTATGTAGACTCAAGCCACTTATCTAGACAAAGTCCAGATTGGATGGCTGCCATTCAAATTATTTTATTGACCACTGAAGAACTGTTTGTTTAGGGGCTTTCCATAGGGGAAAAATAAGGAAATGAGTTAGAGAAAATTTCATATAAAGCAAAGACAGCAGCTTAAAAGCACAGGATCCTGAGTGACTTGTAAAGGCCTTAATTGCCATGTAAGTATTATTCATGAGAGAAAAGACCACTACAAGGAAGGAGGAGACTGGAAAAAAAAAATTAAATTGGGAACGCAGAAAACAGTCTGGGACTCCAGCATTCTGGAGAGGAAGCTGAAGATAGATTTGTCGTCCAGGAAGTTCATGAGATTTAGTTTTAAGTTTATAATCTGATATAGCACTTTAGGGCATGAGGAATTCATTCTGCTGAAACAAGGTAGCCTGCTGTACTCAGCATGAGCATTACTCGCTGGCTGCCTACAGCTGTCCTCTTTTTGGTGCGTGAATGAGAACTGCACTTACATTTCTGTCAAGGTAAAATACTTCTTCCAGTTTCACTCAAGAGATAGCTTGACCACTATCCTGTGTTTCATTTATATAGTTCTTAAACAGGTTCAAGAAGTAACAATACGAGACAGTCCCAGCTGACAGGTTTTTGAGGTAAACTAAACAAAGCTGAGGGTACCTCTATCCATACCTCATACAGAATTGAAATAGATTTCTGTGCTCACACAAATAGATGAAAGAAATTTCTGTGCTCACATCACTTACTTTCTCAGGAAGGAAAATACTGATACCCAGTTCTAACCTCAGTCGTAGTGAGCTGCTTTGTTTTTAGTTTGGATTCAAATAGTTTTTTCCTGAGATGCACTAAAAGTCAAGGTACTTTCCAGTCATTTAGTTCCTGCTCTCTGTGTGGCTTACTGCTTAGCCAGGAGCGGAAGACCACCCACAACAAATTCTCCCTTCCCTATGAAAAAACTGTGAGTGCTGCAGCTCCTTTATAAGGTCTTAGATGGAGATTCAAACAATTCCTTATTATCACTCAGATACATTCTTATGCTATTGCACTGGATTTTCTTGAAGATGCTCATGAAATCAATATGATAGCAGATTTTACAGCAGGTTCCAGCAGTACATCACATTTGGTAATTCCACAAATATTAAGTATGCAGTTTAGTGTGAAGGCAGTCTGACTACAAATCTTTTCTTCTGGCCAATAAAGCCATCTCATTTTCAAGCTGGTTGCCCACCCACTGGTTTCTACTACCACCATTCTTTCTTTTCTTCTTTTTTTTTTTTTTTTAATTTAAATATTGCAGTGTTTAAACTCTGGTCCAAATTGGAATTAAATCTAATTTTAGGCAATGTCTGACTCCTCCATGAAAGGACTTCCTTCTTCCTCAGAAGCTTTAAAAGATTTCTTTCCTATTCACACACAGTTCAACCTGCTTGCCAAATACCAAGAGAGAAAAGTCAACCCTGAAGCTATGCTAAGTTTCCTAATCTGTATGTCAGTGAAATCTTAAAGCAATTTCTAGCAGTTTCACAGAAATATGACATTTACCCCATGGAAACAGGGTTTTTTTGGATGAGGCAAAGCATTTTCACCCATATTCAAGACTGCTGAAAACTGCACGTTGCAGAGACTTTTCTGCCTTTCCTATGTATTGGCTGGGCTACAATACTAAGATCAGGAACAGAGCACACAGGACTTATGTACCTTATGGTACTACAAAATAATACAGAGTTTTCCCAACACGATGATCTACCAAAAAACCCAGTTTGAGGACTCACTTCTTTCCAGCAGCAAAGGATAGCTGTGAGTTACTATGTTCATCTAAAACAGCAGATACCTCCACACAAATGGCCAAGGAGAGACTTGAAAGATGTTCAAAGCTAAGTTAAAGGTCATGGAAAGAATAAAGGATTTCCACGAACCCCATTGCTGCTAACATCCTCAGCGTAAGGTGCTAATCTAAGATATAGAACAGAAATGTGTGTTTTAAAGTATATCCAAAAACTTCACAGATAAACTGGTCACTCTCTTTAGTACATTTGCTTGTCCCTTCCTATGGAGCTCTGTGGGGCTCAAGCATAGCAGAGGATTTGGTCACACTAAACTAAAGCACCGTTGGAAGTTGATGGCCATGGTAGGGAAACGCTGGAATGATACTTAATAAGGTAATTCACAGTATTATAAGCCAATATTGCACAGAAAAAAACACTCACTTAAAGAGTAAGCTTAACCCACCTTTGTTAACTACTACCACTGTTACAGCTTGTAAATTCTCAACTGAACACAGGAGCAACAAAAGCCTGGGTTAAAATTTAAAGAAAAAATAGTAAGGCCTGATGTACCCAGTGAGAGGTAGAGCTCACCATCAGCACAGGTGGCTGAAAAGATGAAGATGGCTTTGCCTCGGTTTACAGCTGACCGAGGGCATACAGGGGAAATGAAAGCATCTCCTAAGAGGTAATCTGTTTGTTATTGGACAGAGAGAAAGACAGTTTGAAGAAGAGGAAGGTGGTGAAGAGTGAAATGTCTGCTACATTTGAGATGAGAATCATATTTGTCAACTTCTCTGGAGGACCTGATGACCTTTCCACTACAACTAATATTCATTGTAACACTGAAGGAGAAGTTCCTTCCCCCTCATAAAAACCATGAATCTAATATTTCCCTTTTGTGAAATCAAGAATAGTATCTACATATAACTTTGTTGTATGTCTGTGCAAGACTTACATGTGTGTGGCAAAGCTAAGAAGATTAGGTAGAGAATCCCCTTGTTAGAAGCCAGATTCAAGTATTTCCAGTGTAGCTCTGCATCACTTAAGCACAGAGGCACATACACAGGCTCTGTGAAGACAAACTTTCCCATATATCATCCTACAAGAAAACTGCCTTGGAGCTGTTTCCTGTTACCAAAAAAAGGACTATAAAAATGAAGGAACTCCTGATCTTAGGCTGCTAGTTCCACCTCAGATGACCTTAATTTTATGGAAATTGTACCCTTGTGTTATTCAGATTTTACTCGTAAAACACAGTCAGAGGCAGTGTACAAGCACTGGGGAACAATCAAGAAAAATATAAAAATTCTTTGAACAGTAAAGAAGAATGTCATTAAAATGATTAATTTTTATACATGCTATCAGGAAAAGCCATTTTCTGCAGCAGGGATAAGATCCTTTTTTTCTTTATTTTTTCACTTAAAAGGAAGAAAAAATAGACAACAAAGGGAAAAAGTATTTAAAAAGAAATTAAGTGCTTGGAACATGAGGATTCTGTAGCAAACACACAACAATATTTCCTTTTTATACTTTTCTGGCAATTACAATCTAGAAAAGTGATTATTTTATAAAGTAGGGATCTATCTATCTACATTTTACTTATAATCTTACTCTAAACATCTACAGGATCTATTTGTACATCCTACTTTTAAGGAAGCCTGAAACCATAGCAGGGAGCCAGTGAGTATGATAAATAGCCCCATCACTACCTTTAAATAAATCTCTAATGTTTGCAAATATTTAATTCAACCTAATTACCTCAAAAAAGTACACTTGGCATTTGTAGACTGAATATGGACATAGAAAAGTAATTCAATAGGATTAGTCAGACAAAGCATTCTACCACAGGAAAAAAACAGCAGTGGTCATATAAATGAAAACAAAATACTGGACTATTAGCAGTACCCAGACTAATCAAAGTGCCAAGGTGACACAAATTGCCTATGTGAGACAATACTAAATAAATGAGGTGCTCTTTTCAAAATTTCTACAAAGTATATAGAAGCTATTCCCTTTTCAGAAGTAACAAAAGCACTCAGGTCCAGATTTTCCAAACCAATCAGACTCCACACTACACACCTAAACATCATATAGACCTGTCAAGAGCACACTCAACCAGTCAGCTCCCAGTAGCCACATCTCTTACAGGCTTGAATCCAAGCCAGACCACAGATGCAGATTCCCAACCTCACTCCTGTGAAGAACCAGCTTGAGACATCATGCAGCCAGTTCACATGAATGTCTCAATTCCACAGCCATGCCTCTGGACTCTGGAGACACAGACTAAACAGTCCACTCAGACCCGGCTTTGGCCCACCCCAACACCATGTGAGTGTTGCACTGTGATAGGGCTCAATAGTTCCTGCTCAGCACACAGTGAGACAAGCCTGCATTGCTGAACCCTGCTCAGGGCCCTCACCAGCCCTGGTCTGCAGCATTTGCAGGCCAGCTCAGTTCCTTTGTCCTGCTACCCTCAGAGTGTGACAACTAAGCCAATCAGACACTTTAAGGGCATCAGTGTAAGATTTTGAGTCTTCAGCACTTAAGTAAACCTAAAAGCATTTTAAGGGTTGCAAGATGAAACTGGATATATCCTCATTCACAGACACTGCCCATGCTGTTGCAAAATGATTGCCTCCTGAAGTGACTGGTTAAGAACAAGGTCCCTTGAAAGGATTCTTCCTAAGGAAATCCCCTCACTTTCTGTTCAAAGTACTTTTTAAACATTCTTTCTCTTAAAGCATTAGTCAAAGGCTATGGGAAATTGTACATCTTTGTGGCTTTTATTAACTTATTTCCTTTACAGCAATATGCTGTAAAAGCAGTACTGAGACTCTTTAAATCCAGCTCTTACTATGAAGCAACCTTATGGTCCTTTTCAGTGCCAAACAACATCCACATCTCAATATATAGGCACCTTCCCTATCTCAGTGTTGAAGACACTGATACAATTTACTTTTTAAAGCTGCCTTCAGTGGGCTGAGGTTCTTCTGCATTCCTAGATCACCCAGAGTAAAATTTGAACTGATGGGTTCTGATTAAATGACTGATAAAAAAAGTCAAACAGTAAGGGACAAGGAAAAAGAAACTGTCAGGAAGACTTTCAGAGTCCAAAAGCAGCAGAGAACAAGTTGTATCACCTCGTGTTGAGTGTGGAGGTAGCTGTCACCAGCAAAATGGGGGAGAATGGATTACAGCCTACAGAAGTTCTCAGGTAAATTCTGAAAATAAGGAAAGAAACAGAGAACTGAAATAAGGAGCAAAGTAAGTGTTTAAAGAATATACCTAGGCTGCCTGCATACCTCTGTGGATATGAGAGGGCAAGAACAAATGCTACTGCAAATTGGAATTTCCATCTCCTGTGTGCAGAGATCTGAAATGTAATCAAAACTCCAATATGAAAGTTGCGTTAGGTATGTCAGACAAAAGAAAGCCACAGATGGTTTCAGTAGACTGCAGCTTAAAGCAACATGACCTAAGCCAACAGTAATATAGATATGAGGATAGTCAGATTTATAATGAAAGAAATTTGAAGCAATCCATGTCCATAATGAAAATATATATAAACAGTGCTTCTTTCTAAATACATATTAATAATCATTACACAGAATACCCAAACTTACGGTTTGGGGGTGGTTTTTCCTCTTTCTTTTCTTTTAATTAATAGAACTTCAGAGAGAAATAATTGCTGAATAATACTTTCAGTTTGAGATTGGTTTTCATCTATTAAACTCTTTAACTGCTTACTTCTTACTGGAATTGCCATTTAATCCCCCATTTAATAAACAAAACCAGCAATCACACTGCTTGCTCTACCCTACAACTCCCCCAAACATCTTTCTGTTTTAAACTGCAACCTATGCAATGGAACAGGATTATATTTTAGCAATAATATGATTTTATAGTTGGAATGCCCTTCAGCTTGAAGTAAACAGCAGTAGTGAGTCATTACAAGGCATTTAAAGAAGGGGATTCCCTACTGAAGTAAAACATCAATGAACATTACAGAGACCAAAAATCAGCTAAGATGACAGCAAAGTGAGAGCCCTGAAGATCCACACAGGAGGCAGCATGATTTCAGAACACTAGAAATGGCTTTATTTCAGCTAGAGCTACATGATCTCAACTGGGTTTGTTATTCTAAAACTGAAACTAGAAGACATAAAAAATGCGAGTCCTCGTTCTGAAACCCAGCCGAGCCCATGTAAGGCTGCTTTCATCAGCCAGCAGCAGTTTTGTAGTTTTCACTTCATCCTAGCTTCTAGATAGAACCATGGTAGCATCAGTACAATACTGCATCTAACAGACAACCAGACTTTAGTCTAACTGTTGCAGGCAACAGAGAAACTTGTTATCAAGCAGCAAGCATTACCCAATACCTGGGTTCATTCCATGAGTCAGAGTGGAGCGCTCTACTGCTTTCAGTAAATATGAAGGTCACTTTTTCAGTTACTGTTTCTAGTAAAGATAAACTCCCACTCAGTGAAAGCAGGATGGTTACAAACTATGTGGGCTGTTTCATGCGTAGGCTCTACCAAGAGGGGACACCTTCTGCGTTAGGAATCTTTAGTAACTAGGTGACTGCCCAGTGCATGAGGTTCTCATAGAGCACTGTTGTACCAGTAGGCTTGCATTGGCATCATATCAGCAGGCAGAGGATAAAACCTGGGTCTGTTCTGCCACTGAGACACAGTGCTACCTCACCAAGTTAAATCATCTGTCTAACTCTGTCCAGGTGTAAAAAAAGTGCCCAGCTTAATGCTCTTACTGCAATTGGTCCTCCAAAACAAGATACTACTGCCAACCAAGTATAGTTGTAGTTAGGGAATGACTTGCTACCAGGTTCAGCTACATAGGTTCTACTTCTTCAGTACAAAGAGACAGGAAAAGGAGTCAATACCAGAAAGTTAATGTCTTCTGCCTCTATTAGGACAAAGCCAAACCAGTATGAAATTGAACAGTTCAAGTATCTTACTTTCAACTGTTAGGAACAGAAAGCTAGAGGTAAGTGGCCAGTGTCAATGCACATTCATTTAAAATAAAGCAGTATGAGAGGTATCAAACAGCTTCACTTCTCCACAGTAGCTGCAGGAGAACTACCTAACACTTCCAACTTGTTTGTGTTATCTTAGTGACTATATAAATTAGAAGAAGTCAAACTCATCCCTTTGTAAAACTGTTATTCCTTCATAGCAGCATTCTGTGGGTGGCTTTTTAATAGAGCATGTCCTCTGGATTGACTTCTAAAGTCAGGTGTGACACCCTTTTTAATGCTCTCAGATGGCTCAATGAGAAAAAAGATAGAAACAAAAAGGAGTGTAAGTGGAATCAAGGGCAGCAACTGAAGGACTAACATGAAGTAAAGAGGCCTGAGGTGGCTAAGGAAGGGAAGAACACCAGAGGACCAAGGCATGCAAGGGAAGGAAAGGCTGTGTGTTCATAGAAAGCACAAAAATTAATCAGTAGAGCTGTGCTATGCTGGAAAAGAATCCACAGAATTTTCTTGAAGTCTCCAATTCTTCTTTCTCAGTCAGTGAAGGACTAATCTAATTTACATTTGTATGCAGACAGACAAAATATTCTGTTGGGCAAAAAAACCCAGTAAATCATTTTCAAATTTCATTTCTGTCTTCTTTTCCAATTTCTCATCTTCAAACAATTTCTCTTGCTCTAGCTCCCCCACTACAGTCTCCTTGCCTAAAGGCTCAGCAATAAAGCTGGGTGAAAATTTTCTAAAAACTGTTCTATTTGAAAATTGGAATCCATTAAAACCATAACTCTCCTAAAACACACCAATTACAACAGAAGTTTTATTGCAGCAGAATTCATTTTCTGGTGAAAATTAAAATGGAACAAATTCTGGGCCAAAGGGATTGAGCAGGACATAAAACCACTGGCTTAATATCAATGAATATGTATGTGCCTCCAGCACACTAGCTAGACATCAGCTACCCTTTCCTTCGCCACTCTTCACATACCCTGGACAATTACTTCAGAAATCTTTCCACTCTTGCAGTGATCTGAAAGACACCAGAATCTGCTGTCTACTCATTTGCCTCCTTTCCAGCCTCTTACACAGTCAAACACTCTGATCTCCTTATCCCAAACACGAGAGAAGGGAAGTGACAGACTCTGAATTTGTTGCTCTCCTTGCTGCATTTGTGTCCCAACCAGCTGCTGAACCACTGCAGAACAGTACCTGAGGGCAGCACTCATCTCACCTCCATCACTCCTGCAGGCCTTGCAGTGGTGGCTTGGTCCTTGTTAGATCTGAGAAAGTAACTTTATTCATGGCAAGGAACAGTGGGACTAGCTTCTACATCACCAAGCCAGCACTTTTCTGCAGAAAAATGAAAAATCAATAGGGTGCAGAAGTTTAACTATAGTCCACGTAGAGTATTTGTGCAATTTTTTACCCTCAACAAGCATTCACTTTATTTTTTCCCCAAAAATGAGTTGTAGACAATTCCGTGAAATATCCCACAAGGTGTCACTAGAGATGCAGCAGCTAAAAATCCTGCCAGAACACCCTCCTCTATTCTTTGCTTCCCTGTTTCATGAAGCCTGCAACAGGCAATAATTGAAATCATGAAGGAAAAAAAAGAGTTGATATCTGAGCAGAAGTGTGTTTGTGCAGCACCATCCTTAAAGTAATTGCCTATTAAACAGCTAGGTGGTAATTTGAACAGTCAATGAACCAAATGCATACAGATCAATAGGAAATGCAACTTGAGGCATCAATTTTAAATGAAACAGCTTGAAAATTTTGTGATGGGTTTTACATTTTACATAAGCGGGAGCTGGCAGGAGACGTGCTCCCCACACCCCCCCACCCCCCAGACTTCTAATAAAGATAGAGGACCAAAGTCAATCATTACCTCTGCCTCAGTTTCACACTAATACCAAGACAGATGTATGGGTTTACACTCATCTTTTACCACTCACACCTATCCCTGAAAGCTACACAGTTGTTTTGCAAATATCTGTTCTCACTAGTCACAATGGCATATATCCTCATTTATAGATATCCCTTTAGGCCCCTTCTATTGAGTACTATATGAACAAAGTTTGAACTCAAAACTACTTCATTGCATAAAAACAATTCTCTTTCCACTTTCCTCCACATTTCTCTTTCTTGAAAATAAAGTAAAATCACATCTCACTTAAGACAAGGATTAATTAACATTTTAAAATTATCTGTGACACAGTGCTCTCAAGTAGAAATTACATTTCAGTGCCTAGTTTTTCCTATTCTCTGAAAAATTAATATAATTTACAGCCTTAGCAGATGACATTTACTCACTTGCTCCAAAAAAAAAAGTCTCAAGTACTCTATCAGCAAGGAAATAGCAGTCACTGTACCTGCTAATAAACCTTGTCCTCAATACATAATCCTGGACAAAGAGACTCTTAAGCAAGAATGAAACTGCTGAGGGGATTTTTTTTTTTTGCCACTTTGCCACACTAAATTTCACATCTGAAATAAAAATTAGGGCTGCAGATTTGTGCTTCAGGGTTAAATGTGCAAAAAAGTTGCATTCTGTCCTTACAGAACCTGAAGCAGAAGAACGTGCCAGAAAAACATCTCTAAAAGGTCATATCTGAACAGCCAATTTTGCCCTCTGAAGGGATTAATAAAGTTTATGGCAATGATTCAACAAGTATTTTGTGCAAGGAAGAGAATGAAAAAAACAGCAGAAGATAAGGTCTTTGTGAACCTTTCCTACCAGTGACATCCTCTTTCTGCAGGGAAATAAAATAAGAAATAAATAAATAAATNCAGCATCCTCCAAAATCACAGCTATAGGAGTCTTGTCAGCAGTATCATAGAAAATATGACAGAAAGCCCCAAAGATGAAACTAAGGAGTTCTTTCAAGAAATTCCTTCTCACCTGCAGCTCTCGCTGGGAACTGAAATAAAAGGCTTAGTCCACAAGTACTATCAGAGAAAAAGAGCTGTGTAACTGAAGCGTTTCAAAGCTCCCTCACACAACAGAACAAAAAATAATGCAACACTTCTTGCCTTGTTTCTTCCTAATCCTACTCTAGGGAGAGGGAAGCTCTAGCAAACCCTTACCATCAAAGACCTGCCTTCGAAAGCCTGCAGAGCACAGTTCTCTTAGGAATGTCTGGAAAAGCAAGCCCAAGATGGCTTTTCACGTGAAGGAATGGTGCCATCTGCTGCCTGAGAGATGCTGCAACACAACCATGAGGAGTGGCAGCAGGCAGAGGTTTTTCAGATGTTTTTGCTACAAATGTGTTTTTCAAAATTCAAATCTGACTAAGGATGCTACTTTAATACACTATGTAGTAGACTAGACCATTTTTTCCCCCTATTTTAATTTTCTTCCTATATATTTTCTAACTATTTGTTCTCAGGTTGCACGATCTTCAAGACTCTTCAGCTATGGACCAAATCCATTGTCAGGTGCCTGACAGATATATCTGTGGTAGTCATGTATCAGAGACAAGAAGCAGAATATTACATTTCTATTGTCACACACACAGAGAACACTACACAAAGTACTTTACAGACTCCCAGGAGAAAGTTACTGAACCCTTTATAAACCACCATAGTTCAGCTGTTATCAGGACAATCAAGATGGACAGCCACGCTTGTTATTCGAAGCAAGAAAATGCAATTTCCCAGAGCAGCTGGCATATCATTAAGAAATCTTACTTTCCAGGATTTAGAAATACGTAAAGTCAAAGAAACATCTCTCCATACTGCCCCATCTCACCACATTCACTGTCACTACAGCTGCACCCAGGCCTGACAGCTACATACATTTTTCTTGGTGGACTCCCAGTTCCCCCAACACATGCAAACCTTTTGTTAGGCAAGTGCAGGTCTCTCAATAGTTGTAAGGTTTCTTAGCATATGCAAGCCAAATTCAACCAGCACAGTGAGTAAGGACTTCCCAAGGCTGTGAACAGTATGAAACAAGGACTGGAAATACAATGCATATATCTGATAGTCAGCCTTGATGGAATACAGATTCTAGAACACAGGGCTGCTTCACTTCATCAAAATTCACTGCCTGGTTATTCTAATCTGTATAGAAGAGATAAGAGTGTCACAGGGAACTCAAAAAACTGCTTCAAGGAAAGAAACAGAACAACGAAAAGGACAGAGACAGTGAAAAAGTAAAACAAGCTGATGAGGCAAGCAAATCTAATTGAGCAAGGCAAAAGGTAGAAGTCAAATCTCAGCTTCCAACTAAACGAAGTTGATTATTAGGAAAGCATAATCTTAAGTAACAGTGATTATGAAAGCACAGCGTTCCAGGGATGTCACTGGAATATCAAAAGGCAGAGTACAGAAAGTAGCTCTCAAACAAAATTAGAATTATAGTTCAACCTCTTCAATAAGTGAATCCAACACAATCCAGTTTCTCACACCTCACAGAAGAATCTGAACACTAGGGATGCACATCTAAAACGAAGAGTAGGCAATTCATTAGCTTACTAAAGATGACTTGCTGAGAACATCTTTCACACTTCAGCAGTTTAGTCTGTTCTTGGTTTGTGTACGTTGTTGGTTTGGGGATTTTAAAATTTTATTATCCAGTTCTATGTCACCTACTCAGACATGTCATTATGGGTACATATTTCCATGCCAAAAAACACTGCCTACATCTGGAGTCCAACTCAGTATGTATTCATTAGGACACTCACAACAGTTATACCCACTCCTCCACTCAGCTTGAAGTCAAATCAGCTCCACAACAGAAAGCATTCAAGTTCCAATCTGACCAATAACCTCCCCTCTATTCATACTACTAGCCTTCCATCACAGCTCTGCTGAACGCTTTACTTCAGACTGTGCTGCAAATAGTAGTCATCCATGTTTGATTTATACTGGAGTTTGTGTTACTCATAAGCTGTACTTCTTGCTCTGAACTCAGCAGGAGTTTTGCTGCTGACTCTGCCACCAGTGATTTAGTGGTCTGGGTAAACAGAGGCACAAGCTTACAAATTGTCTTTTTGTAGAAATATAAGAAACTTCAAGGCCTCTTTCTCATTCTCTCAAATTTGATCTCTTGAAGCAAACACTACTGATTTATAACAGTCACCCCAGTGAAGTTCTTGGAGGTGTGAGCAAAGTAAAAAAGTACCTCTGATAGCCATAAAATAAAGAGCTTCACTGCAGTATGATCAAGACCAATTTTGCTAGACTCACAGCTTCAGGGAGCCCCTCAGGAACAGTCTCATAAGTACAGCCTACAAAAGGTAATAAAGAAGCAAAGTTACATTAATTTATATATCTTATCTATTGACCTTTTGCTTTTAGAAATAACCTATTTTTTCCCACAATAATTGCAAATACTCACCATTTGTGAAGAACAAATACTATTCACAAATTACTCTCTCCAAGAAACATACTTCTACATCACCTGCAAAAAGACCATTAAAAAAAAATCAAATTATCTTCCCCTTCTGGATGGATGCCTAAATCCATGCACTTCTGCTTTATTTATTTAATCAAGAATTCTTTCTTAGGTGCTGGAAAACACAGTTTAATCTTGTAGAATTTTTGCCTCAACAAACTGTTGAAGCAGAAAATAAAATTCAAACAGTGCACTCAGGATACTACTGCAAAACTATGTCTGATCCAGCAGCAGTTTTATGCACACATACCAAATATTTACCAAGATGGCATATACACAAGTAGCACAGACACCTACTTCACTGGAGAAACATGAAATGGATTTACAAATCAGCTACAAGTGCACTAAAACCCTCTTCACATATTTCCAAGGCATGGCAGAAAAATATGGATATCTTGCCTTAAACTTTAGATTATTTAATTAAGGCTTTGCTCAAGGGCAGAGAGGAAAGAAGATCTAAATACTGAACTGATCATGATTAAAGCTGGATGTTTAAAAAAACCATCTCAAGTCTGAAAAACAGAATTCTCAGTTTAGAGGCATGAAAGCACACTTTTCAGTCACACAATACAAATGGTATACAAGGATAAAGCTGAGCATCCAATGGGACCTGCATTCTGGCAAACAAACATAAAGCTCTCAGGGAAAGCTAATGTTTATTCCATGAGGCACTGTTAAAGCCTCAGCTGGAACATAGCATACAACTTAATCATGCATGTTTGGAAAAGATTAGAGACAGAGAAGAGAAGGACCATGAGCAAGGGAATAGTAAACTTACCTGATGGGAGAGAAGAAACCTTGGCATTTTAGAGAAAAAATATAATTCAGTGCTGCCATAGGAGAGAGCAAACAAAAACTAGGAAGCTATGAAGAGGCTGTATGCAGAAATCTTCTTATAAGAAAGGAGTACTGATTTTAAAAGTCTTTCGACGTAAGCAAAATATTTTGTCATTTTAGGACAGAGGTCTGATAAACCGACCATACTCGACAAACAGCAACTGAACCCACTGAAATACACCCCTCAGATGTATTCCCAAGCAAACCCCTGATAGGCACCATATAACATTGTATCAGAAATCAGTTGACCATGTCTGGTTGTACTGATGTGGCTGAAAAGTTTGGGGAGGTTAAACTCTAATCATAAACCAGATTATGACTCTGGAGGAAAGCAGGCTACTATACTACATTTATTCCTCCAGATACTCCTATTACAGAGTTACAAATCAGTTGCTGAACTCAAAGCAAGCACCTGTTTGACCATTAGTTCTGCTCAATCTGAGGTAATGCACCATGCTTCACTTACAGTTGCAGCAGGTCAAAGAATGCTTTAAACACCAATTTACTCCAGCGAGTTCCTGGTTTAAGGTTTTTATAAATGCAAGTACTGTAACTATTTAAACATATTTTTTAAAACCAGACATTAATGCCTCCAAAAAACTAAATCTGGATGAGGCAGCTCTAACCACTGCAGCTGCTTATAGACAAGTCAGTAAAACAAAAATTGCCACTTCTGGCAACACAAAGCAAAGTCCAGAAATCCCAGAACAGGAAACAATACTCACACAAGCAGCAGTAATCAGAAGATAGTAAAGACAGTATCATACCCCTATAGCAGCATTGGAGATTGCAATAGAAATCACAATCTATTACAGAAACAATCTGCTTAACATTTGAGCAAGACTTCAAATTTTAAGAGTTTCGAGGAATGAGAGCCACTTGAAATAAATTATAAACTAAATATAATATCATTACAGGAATCTTTCTCATCTCAAATCACCAGTGATTTTTATAACAACTTCATAGCCCACCACCTTCACTAGAGTTTGAACAGAGGAAGCTGATAATGGCTTGCATTTTCAGCAAGATGCCTGGAAGCCTGTTCTGAGGTGTCAAAGCATCAATTTCAGTGTAGACAGAAATAAAAGAAATTACATGGCTGTGTCTGAAGAAATATACACAATCTAACCCCTTGTTGTGTTTCTTCATTAAATCCCTGTTTCTGAGAAGGACATAAGCTTTAGCACACTGGTATTAATCAGAATTCATCTAGAACATAAACAAGCATCTCTTTTGAAAACTTTAAAACAAAAATGAGATGCGTTCTGCTAGCGAGGATGCAGAGAGAAATTATTCTATTCCTGGTCTTTTTGCTCTTTCAGGGAAACCCCCTCCTGTTCTCACGAGGTTTGACTCAGCTGGACTGTGTTCTCAAAGCTTTTTCTCCTTCTCACTCTTGAGGAACTCTGGCTCCATTCCACCACTTCCACTCAGAGAAGCACCAAAAGCACAGCTTTCACTCTTCTCAGTCTCTTACCCTGTGCATTTAGATGCTGATTCCAAAACTGCTCCCTAAATATTTTCTAAACTTTCTCAACTTCTGTAACACTCAGATCATCCCCTAAGCACCTCAATATGTAGCTTGCCATGACGACCTTCCTACCCCACTGTATGGGTTAAAGCCGACTGGCCCCACCAGGAAGGATGAGGGACAGAGCTTTTTTATTTATTTGCACTGATAATTTGATTGAGATATTTTAACAAGTATTTAAGAAAACTTTTAAAGTATTTTGCGGGTTTGTTTTGTCTTATCTGTTCCTTCTGTTGCCTTATGTCATTAAGTTGTGGTACTTTATTTTTTCATTAAAATTCCTTTTTGCCCTTGCTGTTGCTTTGCACTGGGAGTGTCTGCTATACATTTCATTTTTTGAGTCTTTCTTTGTTTAAAGGTTTATATAAGCTTATATGTGCATTTTTGGTGCTTGAATTTCAGTCTTGGCACAGATGCCAGCTGTTACTGTAATCCTGAGATGTGGTTTTAAAGGGCTACAAAATAATATGGGAGAAAGTTAAAAAATCTTTCAGTCTCTGTAGGTGAGAAATGGTAAATGCTTCAGCACAGATATATGTGGCTATAGTTAGATTAAATATAAACGAAAGCAGTGAAGACAGTCCTCTTACTCCCCTTAATAGTAACTGTATTATTTGTGCATTTTCAACACAATAGTTTTCTTGGAGCCAGGTAATCTTGTAAGAAGTCCTAGCTGGAGGGAACAGAAAAGCTTTTATTGATCAAGATTTTGCCCGTAGTGTTTTCGGGTTTTTTTTCCAATCTGTCAGAGCTTCACCTTTGGTTTAACTAACAAAACAAATGGTTCTATTGAGTCAGGCCAAGTGTCCATTCAGGCTTGTAGCCTGTCACTTTCAGGAGATCACATCATGTGTTCCTGATCATGTGGCTTTAACTACTTCAAACCGATAGACACTAGCACTGCTGTGCAAAGAACAGCCCTGCTGTTCTCCCAGCTTACTTGCTTATTCCCAGCTTCTATTAACAGAACTTTGTGGGAAATCTGGCTGGAAAATTTTCAGGCTAATTATTTTACCAGGGAGCAGAAAAGATAACTATGCTTATTTCACCAAACTATCTATTAAAACTGTTATATGACTTGAGGGAAAAGGCAGCCTCTGAAAACTTTCTTAGTTATTAATCACTTCTTTAACTTTGAACAAATTATATTCTACATCATACTCACATCACAGCCCACTGTATGGCAGGAAAGGGGTTCCCAAGGTTTCTGGGACTTGTAACATATTCTATGGCTTGTAATGTTTCCTCTTCCAGGTTTTTCCATCTCTTTCCCAGTTTCCAGGCTGGGGTTTGTCACTTTTGTTGTGGTTCAGGTTTGCACATAGTGGTGGTGGTGGTTTTTGCAGTCTCCTCTGCTGTGTACACGAGTACCTTCTCTCCTGTTTTGTTTTCCCTTTGTGTAATCTGAAACTCCTGCAATAGAGTAGTAAGTTGTCCTTAACTGACATTTCAGCTTTCCTGTCTCCTCTTCTTTTTGACCACCCTGAAGGAGGAGGGTAATGAACCCTTCCATTGTAACTGGACTGCTGGGACTCAGCTGTCAGCTGAGGTCTAGATCAGAATTTGTCCTCACTCATGCTGTTTTACCTAGGCATAGCTCTCAGAAACTGTTATTTCATCTAATACATATGCTTGTATAAATAGGAGTGCTCTTAATTCCTATCACGACAACTCAGGAATCTTCCACTGTCATGGGAGTAGACATTACAGAAGGAACAGATTACTTTCAATTTATACAAGGATAATTTAGACTAAGTTTGCAATTACAATGAAGTGTGAAGTAGCAACATAAAACAATCTTACAATTTATTGCCTTGGGAGCATTAAAGTCCCTTAGGTGAGGCAAGGGATGGTATTTCAGAGGCTAGTAAAGGATCAACCTAACCTCAGCTGGAGCTGCAAATTATGTATTTCAGAACCTCATTTAGGGGATCAGATCAAGTGTAACATTCTAGATCACACTTGTTCCCCAGTCCCACACTTAAAAGGCTAAAACCAATGGAACACTGGCCCTGTTCTTGGATATTAATTAATCCATTTTGAAGATGATGGAGAGACAGAAAATACTGCACATCTTCAGAGAAGTGTCTGGTCAAAAGACTCTGACAGCCAACTGAAAGTCTTCTGTAGTGTCCCAACAGGCTCTGGATCTGGCCCTTACATCCCACTAGGAAATGGCAACACCCTTTCAACTTGAAGGTTACCTATGCAAGCACACCTGCAAGTTAAACTCAGTGTTTACTCTACAGCCCTCCAGCATCTGCACACTCTTGTACAGCACTTTGTCACCTGCTACATTTTTCAGCAGAACAATGCATTTTACAGGGCAGCACACTGGCTTTTAAATTTGCAATCAAGAATTAGCTTGTAAAAACAGCACGTTAATGATGCATGCATTGTTGATTTCTGGTATGGTTCCTGCTAACAAAACCTGACCATGCATGCAATGTTTAGGTCTTCGTTTCTTCAGAATCAAATTCTGGCTGGCTATTTCATACACTTTTTTTTTTCTCCCCAAAATAGAACTGCCTCTCAGTCTGCATTTTTCCTGAACTCAGATCTGAAGCTTCTCTGACCTCTAAGCAGCAGAAAGTAAACCTTACAATGTTGGACCCATGTTGGATTTCCAAGTGGTCCAAAAAGACATGTATACTCTCTTCATAGATGCTGTCTTCTGACATTCAATTGTGTATGGTCCAGCAGTGTGCCAGTATTCAGATACAGAACAAACAGAGCAATAGTTATCTGGTTTACCTAAAGCAAAGCACAAGCAAACCCTAAGTTAGCTTGGGAAGTAAAACATTTGGCTCTTTTCCTGGAAATCATAGAGTAACAGTGTTCTCTGAAGTTCTCCTCCTTGTCCTTATAAAATATATTATATTTTTTCAATCACTACCCCATCATTATAATAATCTGCAAAATATTCTTCCCCTCAATTCAGCATGCAAAGTAGAAAACTATTTTAAATGGCTTCTTGAAAGTTATCTAAAATGGATGCTTTTCCCCTTCTCAAACCCTTTGTGATGCTACTGTCCATTTCCTAATGCAGAAGGCACGGTAAGCTCAGAGCTGAACAAGGCAAGGTGCCTCTTCAAATGCCTTTTGGAAGCTGGCTGATCACAGAACTTCACTTCAATGTTGCCATCACTGAATGCCTCCCTTCTGCCTTCATCCGAGTCAACAGGATCTCTTTGAGAAACAGCCTTTTGCCACCTCAGAGTAATCCCCGAGTTCCCCAGTTGCCTGGCTGGTGATGAATTTTCTTTGACAATGCAGAAGCAGATGGCAGACAAAAAATTTTTCTTGAAGTTTTCATTCATGAAGGCATACACAATAGGGTTGCAAATGGAATTGAAGAATCCTATAATCTGGACAATTGCAAAGATCATTTTGACTGTCACGTCATCATACTCCTTTTCAAAGTTACCTGGGAAGGAAAAAAGAAAAGTGCAGTAAGTACAGAATGGCACAAATGCCCACTGCTTAGTCTGTTTTTATCCTGTCTGGCCTTGGAAGCTTTTGCTTACAATCAACAGAAGACCTTGCAGGAAGTTCTTAATACTAGCAACAGGGTTTCACCAGCAAGGAAAGATCAAGATCAGTGCCACAGCCCTGCTTTGAGTGTACATAAATAAGGAGGAAATAATTTCAAAGAGACAGTTAATGAGCCAAAAAACTTGCCCAATGGCCAAACAACTGAAGCTTCTGGTCTGCTAAGGATAGGCCCTTTTTATTAAGCTGGTCTTTGAAAACTGAGTTTCACACCAAGTGTGTAAGTACTTTAACACCAGTCCTGACACTGAACACACGTGGCTTTTTTTCCTATGCTACCGCAAATCAGCTCTTAGAGGTTGAAATGCATCTTCTTGGTCATATCTCTCACTTCTTAATCACTGAGATTCCAGAGAGATCTGAATTCCTTGAATTCAAATACTCTGTGACTAAATTCTGGATATATACTATGGCAAGTAAAATAAAGGTCTTGTAATGAAAAGAGAGCTCATGGAGTTTTATGGGGAAGCTTAACATGAGACAGTCCAGAAAATTTCAATAGTTACAGATTCTGTCCTTCAGATTCTGTCCAAGAATAAACATCATTTGGTTCAGCTGACTGGCTGCAGGATTCTGATTTATCTGCTAAAATGTTTTTGGTGGCAGATAACAAAGAAACAACTTCTGCTTTCAGCAAGAATAGTACAATAACTACAAAAAACTTCCTCTTGTTCCTACACATAGCCTACTGCATGGTACCATGTGCTATCCCAGTACCCATGCAGGAGACAGGGGATGAGCAGTACAAGAACTCAGAGAACATGGCAAGCAGAAAAATTCAAAGATAACAAGCACTGAGGGCATTTCCAAGCTAGTATCCACAGAAGCTACTATCCAAGACCACAGAAGTTCAGCCAGATTTGTTGGGTATTAACACTATGACATCCAGCATTTTTATTTCCAATATGCCTAGATCATTAAAACCAGGGCAATAGAAGGGATAAATATTTCACAACAGTTTAATTCAAAGTAGTATGACATCTTAAGTAGATGTCTTCACACACTGAATTAAAATTAAATTGCAAAGTTACTTGTTCAAGAGCTTTCATACTTGGAAATAACTTTTACCTTCCAGACAGCTACTTCTGACCTTTCAGCAAATCAGATCAGCATGACAGGCAGAGAGTCTACAGAGATCTTTTCATCATTCTAATAGTCGAGTCTTGCTTTTTTTGAGTCTTGCAAGACCTAACAGACCTATTTTTCAGGTCTGAATTATACTGTACAAATTCAGAGATGTAAGGACAACCTTCTTTCTAAAGAACTGGCATTCTAAAAATGCTGGTAGAGAGCTTGGGTTCCCTCTCCCCTGTTTTGCAACGAACTCCAGGAGAGTTTACAGCAAGACTAAAAGTTTTTCACTGTTATTATTCATGCAGCAGGGAAGAAGAGATGTTGTTGAGACGCAGATTAATCTCACATATAAGCTATCTCCCAAATACTACATTAAAGGTCCTTTCCAACCTAAATCATTCTATGATAATAGGTTTTTTAAGTATTCATTTTACACAAGTACTGCAGCTCTATCACTTGCAGACTTCAGAGTAATTCATCTGGTGCTGGATATGTCACAAGACAGTGATGCAGAACGTACCAAGCACATTAACCCTTATTAGAAGAAATTTTGCTACAGCTGAGTATTGCAGCAGCACTAGCTCTTCACAACCTGAAGCTCCATTATCAGGGAAAAAAAAAAATAAAAAAGGCCTTATTGCATGACACATGACAGATACTCACTGTATTCTATCATCATGTGAATCACATGGAAAGGGGCCCAACAGACTGCAAAGAGAAACACCACTGTCACCATCATAACAATTGCTCGCTTCTTCTTCCTGAAATTGCACCAAGACATTCCATGCTGAATCACTAAGAATTGACTGGTAATTAGATGTGTCTCTTCAAGTTAGACCAGTAAATGTGTTCTGATGGTTGCAGATGCAAATAAGAACAGAAGTACACAATCTCCTTTGAAACAAAAAAGGTAGCATCATAAATCCAGTACACCAATTAACACCTTTTATTTCACTCTCTTGGGAAAGCAATGCACTTCACAGCCACAGCAATGATTAGCATATCTTGCAATGCATCTTCACTCTATTCATACAGATGCAGTTCCAAAAGTAAGAAATTAAAGGGAAAACCCACATGCCCAAAAAAGTCTCTTCCTATATCTGGAAGCACTCAGCCTGCACCTGATTACAGAGACAATTTGGTACAAAGAAAGTTAAACTACACTTGCAACATTTAACCTTTACTAGTAGGCAAGGCAGAGCAAGATCAAGAAACATGCTCCCTACCTCCACTGTAATATCTCACAAACTGAAGAGATGCATGAATTTATCACTATCCCCAAACTGACATATAATTCAAATTATAGCTCTAATTAATATGTAATTCACATTTATACATAATTAATTCAATTAAAGATCCCAAGACAGACTTTACACTTGAGCTGAAGAAGCAGCAGTCACAGGGTCTTCTCCCCATCATGTGAAAATAAACCAAGGAACAGCATGAAGATTTCATGTCACCTTAACTCCTGTGAGACTGCACCCTCTTTCAGTTTTGATGTACAAGAGTCCACTTCCTTTGGCACTTTGTCAGACAAATATCTAAGGAATAATACCTCTTTAAGCTGCCTGTCAGCATTCTCCATGCAGTCAATACTTAAGGAGATAACTCTCCTCTCTACTCTTCACTGAGTAGGACTGCTTAAGACTCATCAAGCAACTGATCAATTGGCCAAATAAAAGGAAAAAAACATGAAAGAATACTAAAGGCAGCCCATATTTAGTGGTAAATAGCAAAGATGATGACTATTGATTTTCTTAACTTCACAGATACAACATTACCATCTGGACAATCTCACATGAACACATCTGAGAATATTCAAAACTCTCCGGAACCTAAATCAAGTTAAACTGCACCAAAAAAAAAAAAAGGGTTTAAAATTAATTTTGATTTTTTTTTTCCTTATAATAAGATCATAAAGCAGTGTTCATAGTTTCAGTATTATATAAAGAACTTTCCATAGAATATGCAAAAATAATATAGCAGCATTTTCCTCAAGACATCTAATTCCTGGTCTACATCTTCCTAAATCAAGCATTTCACAATGTATGATGTGAGATTTATTGAAAGGGCTCGACTTCAAAGCTGTGGCTACACTATACACTATACTATACAACCTGCTTAAGTTGCCTTAAATTTGGAATCTAAGTGTAGAATAACTAGCCAGCTTTTAAAACCCAGTTTGCAGACTTCCCAACAGATAAAGAAAGACTTTTTCCCCCCACTGGTTTTCTAGAATTGTCAGGGTTTAAAACAAAACAAAACAAAACAAAAAAAAAAAGCTTTTTTACAAAACACCAACTGATTTTTAGTTTACAAACCTTGATATTTTAGACATCTCACTCCCATGAATGGTTTGAAGAACCGAAGCATCTCCCACTCGTTTCTTAATCCAGAGTTCATAGCCAATTTTAGTGTACAAAAAAAGCATCAACATCAGTGGAAGAAGGAAGAGTATAACTAGAATAAAGGTTGTATATATCTTCTGATAAATTGGACTGGCCCATTCTTCCAAGCAACACACATACACTTTTTCATACAGAAAGTCATATTTAACCTGTAACAAGTGTAAAGGAGATAAGTCACTACAGAGTTTACCCCAACCAAAACCAAGTACATCCAAATACTCCTTGCTCTTAACAAAACAACCAAATTCCAGAGAGACTTTTCAAAGTAATAGATTCTTTCCAAACACTTTTCCACATCAAGTGTTGGGTCGATTCAAATTGACAAGTCTTTTTTTTTTTTTTCATTCCTCCAAAACTTTACAGTAATTAAATTATAATGGGAAACTAATGACATTTTAACCTAAGCACAGTTCTTCCAAATCCTGGAGAACGCTATGCCACCCTGAAACAGTAATCTAAGTCATACTCTGCTGTATGCCACTGCATCTGTAAACCAAAGGAAAGCCACAATGGAAGTCATAGATGTAATTACTGCTTTGACATAACTAGAGAGGGTAGATGTGACAGGTCCCTGCTGGTAGTGAACCTTCCAGTGCATGCAAATCCTAACCCTTAGCCCTTCTCATGCTGACATACAGAACAAAAGCTCTGCTCCTCTTATCCCACTCTTTGTTTCTAAGGAGTTTATTCAATTTCATTGTTAAACATAGGAAGATATCCAGCAAGGACTGAATTTAAAATGTAAATTCTCATTTCACTTAACATACCTCAAGTCGTTGCACATGCCACATAGGTGACCCAACAATAAGTGCCAGCAACCAGACTATGCCTGTAAAAAAGTAACAGCTTTTAATATTTTGTACAAGTGGTGCTGCTAGTTTTGGTATGAACAATTTAACAGCTTCATCTTTTAAAAGCCAGGAAGCAAACCAATTTAAAAAAGAAACAAGTTTTCTGCATGAGGCATACATCACTCAACAGTCACATCAATAACATTCTCTTTTGTGATCAGTTTTTTTTTCCTCTCAAACTACCTTCATTTATTGCTATTCAAGTGTGAAGGCAACTCCCTTTCTATGAGCAGTATTATATATGTTCTCTTTGTGTTACAACAGAAGGATTATTTACAGCTGTCACATTGATGACTTGAAATTCCAATTTTATTGTCAGAGTTTTGGCTAGTAAACACCATACATAAAGCCACTGTCCTTGAACTATTGTGTAAATGTTAATTCCACCTCTGAATCACTGGACATATCGGAGCCTTCTCTTCTGTAATGCAATGTATACACCAGGTACACTGCAGATTATTTCTCTATACACACCATTACTGGAAATGCCTAAAATCTTACCAAGCATTGTGAAAGCTCTTTTATTGGTGTACTGCCACTTCATTTTTAGGGGATGCACAATTCCCTGATGTCTTTCCACAGCAATGCAGGTCATTGTAAGAATCTCAGTTACAATTGCAGTGGATTGAACAAATGGTACCATCTTGCAAGCAAAGGCACCTGAAAAAAACAAGAAAGTAAAAATGCAATTGTTGCAGTTGATGAAAAAGCCACTCATACCTGACTGCATTACTGAAGTGTCATGGTGCAAAAAGAATAGATTAATACTCTCTGATTACTTTAACAACCAAATGCTAAGTCACCTATTTCAACTACTCATCAAACAGTTTTCAAGAGTTGTTCTTCCTCTGTACACACAACTGCAAAACAAAGACCTCTAAGGGCATAATCTTGTGCTCTTTCCACCTGATGCTCGTTCCTATCTCACTTTTGACCAAGAGATCTGTTTTCAAATATGCCAAGACACAGGGATATTTGTTATGTTTTTATCTCGGCAGATTACTTTCCAGTTTTACAGAGGTCTTACTGTTACCTCTTTAAAGGTTTACCTTTTCTGCTGTTACAAGATATTCCTTCTGCTCATTAAAATACTACTCTACTTGTAAACTTCAACACTTCATCTGCCAAGGGTCATCATTTCACCAAGTAATATATATATGAGGCACAATATTAGAGGAAAATTTCAATCTCTTAATCATCTTTCTATTCTCCAAGTCGACCTTGTTCCTGATTAGCACATTATGTTAATGAGTGTTCAAATTAAATGCAATTTCCTGCCTGCATTTTCACAGTTATATAGGAACCCATTGCATTTAAGTACAGCTAGCATAGACATGTGGTAGTTTGGTTAGGGTCAACTACAGCAGCTGAGAGAAAACCGTACAGCACGAGCCCATGGACCTCAAATAGCCTGTATGTTTTTTTACATTCTAGGTGGAAGTCCATGGAATTCCTCCTATCCTACAGTTGTAAAGTGTAGACAACACATTTTGGACTAGCTGACTGGGGTATTCTCCACTGTCCACCCTTCTTTCCAGTTCCCTCCATGGCTCACATGAAGCTTCTCTGCCTGTGGGTTTAAAAAACCACTAAAACAAGGCACCACAGCTTTCAGGGAAACGTGGATCAAACTTGGATTCAAAATGCAGTAAATGACAAGTAAAACCAAACAGAAATAAGCAAAGATGCAAGACAGACATGCAGCAAAGCACTGCTACCACAACACAAAACTGCTGCATTAAACTACCGTCTGCAATTATGGTACAAAACCCAGGTAGTACAATTGGTTTTTTTTCTCCTGGGATACAGATTAAAGATCCAGATCCCTTCTCAAGACAGACTCACTAGCAGGGAGCAAAACGGCAAACAGCAAACACACTCCTGACTCCCTGGATGCAAAGTGGAGGAAGCCAGATATGTCTACTAAGAAAAACAACACCATAACCATCTCACGTGAAACACTAACCAATCTATCCGCACCCTAAATCTTGTTTTATGTCGTTGCTTGATTAATGCAACAGCACATATTTCTCATCACTCGTTAAGTTTCATATTTACGCTAATTATACACAATCTACAATGAGAAATTCCTTAAAATAAATCTGTGAGTACATTTTCATTTGTCAGTGTTTTGCTGCCTTTAAGCAAAGCACTCTGCCAATGTATTATATATGTAAAGAACCTAAGCCTATCCTTTCCTCCACTGAGACAGGGTTTTACAGCAAATTTCTCAAACCATCACCACAGACAGTTTTGCTCCTGCCTCTACTCTTAAGCAAATATCCCAAAATACACAATAGCAGAGCATGCAAAATGAGAATGAAAGCAAGATCTCACCCATACAGACAGAACTATAAAATCACACTGCTCTTAACAGAAAGATTAGTCCCAAAGTACAACCTATCACCTCTTCCTATCAAGAGGAAAATAAAAAATGTTCATATGTCCCTGACTCGATTTACAGCAAGTCTAGACAACTTAAATGGGAAAGTTAGAATAAAGCTTGAAAATGGGAGATTCAAATAACTGTATCTCTTGTGCCCAACTCTGCTGTCTACTATTAACCCTAACAGCATGTCAGCACTTTGAGAGCACTTGGAAGATCTTCAGCATCAAAGAACAGTCCAGAACCAAGTCAGAGCAAAGAAGTTTCTGATGTCTCACTGAAGAACTTACAGGTATGCAAGAATATCAGACAAAAAAGTGAACTCCCAATCTGAGATTTAGCTTCAGTCCTTCAGAAAGGAATATTTAAGCACTCTCTTTCTGGAAAATTTTAGCTAAGGTAACAGTGCCTGACACGAGATGTTTAGTAAATTACAAAAAGTATTCTAAATACCCAGCTAGGGAGAAGATGTTGCTCGGCTTTCAACCAAGCCTTTAAAGAAGGAGAAACTGTCATGCCAAGGAGCACCTGAGATGACAGCAATGCACAGAAGACATCCTCCTCTCCCAAATAGCAGCTAGAGGCCAGACATGATATGCAAGGGCATCTAAAAAGCTGCTGGGTGTTCAGTAGTGCCTCTAATCACTCACTGCTCCCTAAGTGACAGAAAAAGACACCCTCTGCCATCTGTCTTGAGAAGACATGTACTAACTGATTAGATGTGAAATTCACACAGAAGATGTATCACAACACTAGGTCTGCCTAACGGTGTACCCTTATCTTTTGCCAAAACCATTATATTACACAACATTAAATGCAGTTCTCCAGTCACTTCAGGCAGTTCTGCAGAGACAACATTGCTAATCAGCTAACTAAGCAGTCTACAGTTGTTCTCCTCACCTCTCCCACTCTGCTATGGGTTTCTAAAGAGGAAAAGAAGATAAAGAACAAGCACAGAAATAAAGAACCAGTTCAAAATCAAAAACAAATACAAAATATACACATCTCGGTTCACATTTAGTACAGATACCTGTTTTAGTGATATAAATTAACTAAATGCTCAGAAACTCAAATATATTTCTAGCATCAAGTATATTGTGACGGATCACTTTTCTCCAGCAGAAATATATTACATAGTCAAATCACTCTCTTCTTAGCAAGGATGGAGCTTGCACAGCTCAGAGATGTTTAAAGTAGATGAGAATAAATGTTTTGGACTACAAAACGAAAGGCAAAAGGAAAATTAAACCAGTAAAGCTAGCAAGGAAAAGACTCCTCCCAGGCTGGCAGTCTCTGATTTGCAATATAACTAATGAGGCTTCACAGTGTAAGCCTTAGAAATCAGATACCCTTGTTGGGATATCATCCATTTACATCTCATTTGCTCTCCTGAATTTTAGTTTACACATACACACCCCCAACGCTGAAAGCTAACACCTATCAATTACTTTATTTATGTCCTCCCAATACTATGCAGTTAAAGTTAAGCAATGCATAGATCCATTTGCACTGAAAATACTCTAGCACACTGAAGAGGGTAGACACAAAGCATAGTAAACCCCATAAAGTGGAGCATGCTTTAAAGTATCCAACTATTGTATTTGTTGCCACTAAACAATACCTTTTATGCTCGCTACTTCTAGATTTTGCCAAGCATCCTCACTAACAGAAAATAAATGGAACACAGACTTGCCTCACACTGTTCCACATATGCTGTAATTCAGCTCAGGCGGAGACTTCATCCCACTCACCTTTTAGTTGATTCGGGTCAGACGTGTGGCCAAGCTGACAGACTGGGATCTTTAAGAATAATCAGATCGCTTCTCTTTAGGGAAAGTTTATAAATTCAGTCCTCTCCCCTCTACATGAGATCTCTTGATGCCATCAGTAACTTTCTGCTGTATTAGTTTTTGAGGAAGGAAAACTGCAATTGCAATAGCCAAAAGGAAGGCACAGCTGTATAGCTATCAATTTATTATTCTTATTTATACATCCTTATTAGTTTTGGGGTTCAGCATCTGTACTGTCTTAAAACAGTGGCTGCTTCCATAAAGACAGCTTGTCAGAAAACAAACCACTTATCCTTGATATCAGTAGCCTCTGGAGTTTTGTTATTCATCACTTCTGCCAGAAAGTTGTTCTTTTTCAGATCAAAATAAAGCCCATTTCTCACTGGGCACTTCTGTGTGCCTTTAAAATCTCCTCTGACCTGTCAATTCACATCCTGCATTCTAGCCTGTGGGATGTACTGGAATTAAATCTTCATGTTCTGAAGGCAACGTTCACTGTCTCTCAATAACAGGAGCACAGGAAGCCTTGAAAACCAAAATATAACTGTATCACTTTATAGGCATCTTTTCTGTTTATGTTGAAATACTCTGAAATATATTTCAAAAACATTTTCTGCTATAAAACAATAACTTTTATTTTTCCACTTAACATTGTCAAACACTGTTTTAAGACCAAGACAAAAAAGATAAATAGCACTTGCTGTGTCAGTCCACCTTTGCCTTTCTGTTACCTTACTATTTTGGCACAAGGGTTCATAAAAAGCTGATTTCTTCCTAGCCATCAGGGAGCCCTCGCTCGAGGGTCCTTCACATCAGCAGGCATAGAAGACAATTCCCAAGATATAATCATATTTTGAAAACAACGCGTCACCTCAACACAAATTGTGCGTGTTCCCTCACTATCCTAATTTCTCGAAGGACACATTTTTGTTCACAAAAGGGTAAGGTTATACGACTCTAAGTGGGGTGCTGTCAGAGCAACTTAAGCTGAATGGAGACTGCTATCTCACTTGGCAGACAGCTTTCACTTGAGAGCAAAGCCAAATAAAGTACCAGAAGACTACCTCATCAGCACCACACAACGCATAGTTTCTCACACGCGTACCTCAACCTTTAACAAATACAAGCACTAGAGCGCACTGGGTTTAACTAACCCGAGGAAGCAGTGCACCCATTATTTAACTCTGACGAAGAGCAGGTTGAGGTTAATGAACTACACACACCTGGAGTTAATACTCCAGACCAACGATAAAATACCTCAAATGTCTGAAACGCCACCAGCGGCTTCAGGAGAAGCAGACGTTTCAAGTTTTCGCCCAAAAGTTGAAGCCTCATGTAACTACCAAGAGCTCCTTCAGCAGCCCCCTCAGGGCGGGACGGCCGCGCTCCTTCTCCTCAGCGGAGATCTGACCCCACCGGCAGGGGCTGCTCGGAGATCACCGCACGGACACCCCACACGGATGGATACCTGACACGTCTTGGGGTCCCTTCCAGGGATCGAGAGGGAAAGAGAGGTGTCTCAGAGGCGGGACTATCCCACCGCTGCGCCTCATCCTCCGCCCTCCCTCACCTCCCTTACCTCCCCTCAACGGCTGCCCGCCCCGGGCCTGGCACCCACCGCCGAGCCAATTGGAGGAGATGTTCTGCAACATGGTGAAGGGGACGCAGAAGAAGGCGATGAGGAGGTCACTGAGCGCCAACGAACAAATGAAGATGTTGGTGACGGTCCTCATGGCTTTGCTGCGGGTCACCACGTAGAGCACCAGGCAGTTGCCAAAGAGCGCCAAGACGAAAATGAGCACGCAGATGAGGACGAAGGCCACCTTGGTGCGCGCCGGCAGCTCCGGGATGTACACCAGCGGCTGTAGCCCGTAAAGGGCAATGAACTGCTCCCGTGTCACGTTGTTGTCCCGCAGGAGCTGCGCGAACTGCTCCGGGGTGATGTTCAGGGACCGCATGGCGCCGAACTCCCTACTCTCTCCTCACACTGCCTCAGCGACACCGCCCGCGCCCCGCCATCGCCTGACCGCCACCCCTCCGACGCTTTGCCGGGGCGAAGGAGGAAGCAGCCAGCACCGGATCGAAAAGCAGAGGGAAGAACTTCCACAGGCGAAAAAAAAGCCCGCGAACGACAAGACAGCACGACCACCTCTGCGAGGCGACCGCACTGCCCCTCCTCGCCTCTGCCGACTGCCGTGGCCAGCGGGCACGGAGGCGGCAGCCAATCGGCGCGCAGGGCGGGCTCGCCCCAGCCCCGCCGCTCAGGAGCGGGACAGGCGGGACCTGGCGCGCGCCGCGTCCCTCACAGTCCCGCCCGCCCTTTCCTCAGCACCTAGGAGCGTGCGTGCGCCTGCTGCCTCCCCAAGGGAAGCTCAGGATGCACACAGTCGGAGCTGCAACTACTAACACGACCTCCCGTCACGTTTGGATGACTTTGAGAAGGAAATAAAAGAGATTTTCTACCTGATAGGTACACAGTCTGCGTGACCCACAGCGGGTCCCGCTGCTGCTGCTCCGTCCCCAGCCCAAGAGAGGCAGCAGAGGAGTTTTATCCGACCTTTTTGTGATGATGAGAAAAAACTCAAAGAGAAATGTTATTTTCCAAACTTCCGTCCACTGAGCTCAGAAAGACACTACGAGGCTCCTAGTTCCCTTTCCCAGGCAAGCTGACATACACCAGCAGTAAGGACTCCTGCCAGAAGGGTCTTGTCAGAATCCCATCTCACTCAACCTAGCTGGCTAAACTGCTTCAGTAAGGTTACGGAGGTTGCTAAATTGCATTTAGCTAACTGGTTGCAACAGACTTCGAGAAAATGCCAGAATTAAGTTCTAATAGGTCGACTTGAAAATAAGCATTTGATTTGTCTTCCAACCTGTTTTACATTGACCATTATGGCTTTCTTGCTAGCACAGGTAAACTCTTTGCACCACAGCCTCAAATTGTGTCAGGGCAGGTTTAGGCTGGATGTTAGGAAGAAGTTCTTCAAAGCAAGAGTGATTGGCATTGGATTGGGCTACCCAGGGAGGCGGTGGAGTCACCATCCCTGGAGATGTTTAAAAGGAGACTGGATGAGACACTTTGTGCCATGGTTTAGTTAATTAGAAGGGTTAGATGATAGGTGGAACTTGATGATCTTAAAGATTTTTTCCAACCTGCTTAAACTGTCCTGGCACAACTTACCCTCTCCACAATGACAGATGTTTTATAAAGAAACATCAGCACCTGAGAGAATGCTGCAAAATTAGATTTTTTTACAGAAAGGGTGCTCTTTGCCCTGGGCACATCTTCATCTGCACCAGGGAAATATAAAACAAAATGAAGAGAAGTCTAGCAAAATCTATTTATTAGGTATTATGTTGCTGTCTTGCCAAGGACAATTGGACAGGGAAGAGTTCACCACAAAGTCACTCTCAGCAAAATGAATGTTCTCAATAAAAGCAAAGACTTTCTGTTGTCTTTGAAAGAAAATAATTTTTAAGTTCTGGTGTCTGCACTGTTGTGTGTGTATCCCAATCTGCACAAGTCAGTCCTTCAAATGCTGACAACCAGCTTTTAATTTACAGTAAAATGATTTTTTAAAAACTTGTCTACATTACCTATCCCACCATCAAAGGGTCCTTTCACTTCTTTGATGCAGCATGACCCTGCATTTTTCACTGGAGACCACTGTCATCAGGCTTCCTCTCTGACAGGCTTTGTAAAGGCTTGTTCTGGAAGGCAGTGCTCTTCAGACCAACTTTCTTCCTGACATTCCTGGAACCGTAGAATGGGTTGGGTTGAAAGGGACTTTGTCATCTAGTACAAACCTCCTGCAGTGCGCAGGGAAAATAGTCACTTTCACGTTCTCTTAGACCTGCTGCATTGGCTAGAAAAGCTCACTCTCCTGCTCCTGCTGAACTTGTGTGTGGTAGCACAGACAAGTTTCTTTAAGGGTCAGTTTTCCCAGCACTTCCCCTCAGGCTATACACTAACTACAGCAGATGTAGCCTAAAGCCACTTCAGATTACTCTGCTCACACCTCTTTTCCTATACTGTCTTCTTGCCACCCCACTTTGTATTAATAGCAGAAAGCTCATTCAGAAGCAAATATATTAACAAATCAGATGCATTTCAGCAATTTCCACTCCTGTTATAAATAAAGAAGGGCCAAACATAGGGAAGGCCAGTCTTTGTCAACATGGATTGCAGTGTTCTGTTACTCATTGCAAAAGCAAGCAAGCAAACGGAAATAAGCTCTCACCTAAATACTACAAATAATCAGGGTTTATGGTTAATATGAACATTTGCCTTGCATCTATCCTTATTTTATTACTATGATTGCTCATTACAAGTAGTCAAACAGCATTAAAAATGAAAAACGCCTGAACAGTTAATCTACATAATACACACAAATCTTGAAGCTGTAGGCTATGGAAGTGTGCCATTACATCTGCTGCAGCTTCAGCTGTTTTTTTGCATGATGCAAGTAGTTTTACAGATAACATTAGTCTTGAATATTTACCTGCATGTAGAAGATAAATGCAGGATTTGCAGAAACTTTAATTCTCTACCAGCATTTATTGATCCTCTTGGCTAAGGCAGTAAGAGCGTGGACATCATACAAATCACTAGTAATTGAATTATCCAGCTGCTTGACCTGAATACAATTATATTTGGAATAAAAAAAGGGTTGAGCTACAAAAGCTGACCTCATCTAAAACCTTCTGAAATTATTGAAATGACCTCTCTGCTTCCCTGGGCTACAAATAATTGGTAGGTAGGGAAAAGTGTTGCTTACTTTCCAGAGCAAGCAGTTGCTTGTTCTGATTTACCCGATATCCTTGCTGACTGCATGCTGGCTCCTGGTGCTTCCTGCAGGCCATAAAGTAGAGAAGTATGGAGCTGCTCTGACTCTCCTCACTGTCCTTCATCTTTTCAGTAAGATGACCCATCGTGTACAGGTGTTTTCTCTACAACTCAAAAGAGAACTGTGCATGTGTAAGAAGGCAGTGCTGCCTTGGCTGTTCACAGGGGACGTACAAATCATCCTTTTGAAACAAACGGATTTATTTTTCCTTGACTGACTTTCTTACCTTGTAGATTTGAGCTACTTCACTGCTGCCTCAAGGGTGCTGGATTAGATGATCTCCAGAGGTCACTTCAAACCATTCTATGATTCCTCTGCATTACTTTTTTTTTTTTTTTTNATGTACCACAAAATCCACTCCTGTTTCCATTGCAGTCTATGGAGTTGTGATATTTGCATCAATGAGACATAGGTCATGCTGCTATATAATATCTGTCATACTTAGATTAATCTTGGTTATAAATTTGAGAAGCTGTAGCATGCTGTAAAATAAAGACCATTATTAGCCTGCACACACCTGTAGAGATAACAATAAATCACAAGGCATTTTTATATTCTTCTGATTATTACCTCTGACACTGATTGTGTTTACAAATACAAAGCAGAATTTGAAAAAATAAAAAAAACCACCAAAATATTCTAACAAACAACTGACTATACAGAAACACAGCATTTTTCATCATTCTTAGCTGAAAAAAAATAAGCCTCCTGCTGCTTAAATGGCCACAAGTATTTTACTTCTGTATCTCAAATCCCAGTCAAACAACCTTGCAACTTAACACAGATCAAGCATTGGGTTTGCCAGTAATTTTAAATTTACTTCAGATAAATAATCTTTGGTCACAAACCTACAGAGTGACAAGCATGAGAAGTGCTGTAATGTGAGTTGTGCCAGACTGCACTCTGTCAAAACCATTCATTTCTTTATGCCACCGTATGCTAATTTTTTTGCCTAGATGATTCATCAGTAAGACGCTTCCTTCTTATTCAAAAGGTACAATGAATTTTCTGCAGACCAAAAAATGCTGCCAGTCAGTTTGTGCACAGGTGGCAACCTTTGCTCTTACTTTAAAAAACTAAAAGAAGATACAATTGCACTCTGTTCCCCTTTCAATAGCAAGCAACAAAACCAATGTATGACTGCAGTGAAAAGAAAAAAAAAGCCAACAAGAATGTGCACCATTGTGGTCTGGATGATCAGGTAGTGAGGTGGATTGGAACTGGTTGAAGGAAAGAAGAGAGTTGTGGTCAGTGGGATGGAGTCCAGTTGGAGACCTTTAACTAGTGGGGTCACACAGTGGTCAGTACTGGGACCAGTTCTGTTCAATATATTCATTAACGACATGGATGAGGGCACAGAGTGCACTGTCAGCACTCTGACGATGCCAAACTGGGTGGAGTGGCTGCCACAGCAGAAGGCTGTGCTGCCATTCAGTGAGACTTGTACAGGCTGGAGGGTTGGGCAGGAAGAAATTTCATGAAATTCAACAAGGGCAAATGTAGAGTCTTGACCCTAAATTATTTCTAAGAGAGTAATTTATGTTGGAAAATGTACTTTTAAAAAGTGAAGAGCTCATTGAAATTCTGTAAGGAAGGTGCGAGAATCCTACCTTCTTGCTAAGTGAAATCTTACTGATTCACCAATTGTCTTTTGAAAAGCGTACTGAATGCTAGGTCCAGTTGCTTGTAATTTGCATTTGTATCAGATATCACTAGATGAATATTAAAAGCTTTTTTTTAACAAAAAAGGTAAAAGTAATAAACACAGATTGATGAAAGGCATGAAGGAGAACATGTTCATAAAAACTCTAAGCAATGCTTGAGGTCAGAGTCCCAAACACAACTTCCATAGCCTCCCAGTGATTTGTCACTGATCAGGCATGTACACAAATTTTCCTTAACAGGAAGCAGCCACAGCACAGAACCTGGAGTTGTCCCCCTGGGCAACCCATTCCAGGCTCCCACCACTCTCATGCTGAACAACTTCCTCCTCATGTCCAGGCTGAATCTCCCCACCTCCAGCTTTTTTCCATTCCCCCTAGTCCTGTCACTGAGAGCCTAAAAAGTCCCTCCCCAGGTGTTTTGTAGCCCACTTCAGATCCTGGAAGGTCACAAGAAGGTCACCTGGGAGCCTCCTCCAGACTGCACAGCCCCAACTCATTCAGTCTGTCCTCACAGCAGAGGTGCTGCAACCCTCTGAGCATCCTCGTGGCCCTTCTCTGGACACCTCCAGCAAGTCCACATCTGTCTTGTCCCAGGGGCTCCAGCACTGGATGCAGTACTCCAGGTGGAGTCTCAACAGTGGAGAGCAGAGGGGCAGGATCCCTTCCCTGGCCCTGCTGCCCACACTGCTCTTGCTGCAGTCCAGGCTCTGCTTGCTCTCTGGGCTGCCAGAGCTCACTGAAAGTGCTTTGTGAATTCCAAGCACCATATGAGGCTGCTGAGCTACTGTCTGACTCTGTCTTTAAGAAAAATCTCAGTCTCAAAATAATGAGATTTAAACCCCCATTAATAGAGAAATTAGTGTAGGCTGATGACCCATTGATCATACAGGCAATTGCTGCGCAGAGAAGAATCAGTACTAATACAAGCATCAATATCAATCATGGTCTGACCACCTTACCAGGACTGACCTTAGTTTTAACATCAATGACAACAGTCACCCAGTTAAGTGAAACATCAAAAAGGCTGATATTTTGTCATCACCTTTTCTTGGTCTCCTCACTGTTACCAAACACAGTTGTAGTGTTGGTACTGACCCTGGTATCAAACAGCATTTAGCTTGTGTCTTGATCTGGTGTTCTAGGGATGAAAACTTTCAGTCAGCTTACAGTAGAAAACAAGTCGGCTTGTGATACAGCCAAGATTAAATTCACAACTAATGCAAGTCTATTAGACCCATAGGAATACTCTGTGAAATTTGCAGGCTGCTCCAAATTAACTCCCGACTGCATTAAAAAGAGGTATTAGCCACCTCATTTCAAGTTCAAATACTTGCATTTTCATACCAATCCTGCCTCCCTGCTATTTGATCTGCACAAGAAAGACAAGACCATCAAAGGTCTTCAGCAGACCTGAATCCCATAAAGTACATGTACACCAGCTAGAGGGAAAACCTTATTTGGGTTGCTCCAGATACTTGTGGCCAAGTGCCAGCCTGTGAAATTGAAAAATGGAGAGCAACTGTCTTTCTTGTTTGACCACCTCAGGTTATCAAACGGCCATCATTTTAAAAAGCCAAAGGTCAAGGTAGCTCTCCAGTCTGCATTATACACTACACTTTGCTTATATTTCTTGCTAGGGCAGCAACTGTGAACTCAATGGATGATAATGGATGACATTTTACAGGCTGTAAAGGCTGTGTTCCATGCTCTGGAGCCAAGCAATTGAATTACTTCATTTTCACCCTTGTCTTGCAAAAACACTTAACAATCATAACTCCTGTTGGATTAAATGCCAACAGTAACAGCTAAACAGGTAGTGACACCTTCACTTCTTACATGAATTTTCTACATGAGTAGTATTTAGAAGCCTTCAAAAATATTTTTATGAGTTACAAAGGATTTAAAAAGTAAAAAAAGAAGCATACCAAATATCTTGGGACAGTGTTAATGAGAAAATTACTTGAGAAAAAAACCTGATAGAATAAGCAAACTTGGAAATATAAGACTGCAACAGAAATAACTAGGAATGACCAACATAAAAGTATTAACAACATCTGGTAGTATTTCTTGGCCCCAGAATGAGATAAAGGCTGCCCACTTGGAGATAAAATATTTCTTGTGCTCTTGGACAAAATTAGAATTAGACTCCAACTCTCAGGCTTTTTTTATGTAACAGTCTTCCTACTGTGATTAATCTACACTTTCTCTGAGAAGCTAATTAAAATAATCACACTTCTATGAAAGCCATGGACTAGGTTTTCAAAAAGCATCTGATGACTTTACTAGTCTCAGTGAAAGGCAGTGTATAGCACCACTTTAAACATCTCAGGAAATGGCTAATTTGGGTGTTTGCTACTTTGCCATGATTTGAATAGCAGCTGGATCTGTCACTCTAAACTCCAGCAGGTTCTATTACATCAAAACATGTTCTATCCCCTAAATGCTTAGTCTGACTGGCAGCAGCTTTCTACTTTAATATTAGAAATCATGATTTTTCAGAAATGAGAGAAAATACCAGTTCATTAAATCCCCTGTACACCACTCCAAATAATCCACACTGGGCTCAAGTAGGGATAAATCACAGGCCCTATAATATGGCCAGGCACAAGTAATATGTGGCTCATGTGAATAATAATCAAGCTCCTTCACTATACCCTCGTTATCTTCTAAGTGTTCCTTAATACTGTTGTGACTGGTGACTCTGCTAAGATCTTATTGCACCATGATTTATTTAGGCATGATTAATTTCACATAACCTGTATTATTCTGTATTAGATCAGCTTGCTCTGAATGAGTCATTGCTTTCTCTCAATTAGAATATTAAATCATTATTCTTCCTTTTTAATGTTGTGAATTACTCCAGCTGGGAAGGGTAGCATGATGTACTAAGCAGCAAGAAGCTTATGCTAACATGTTCCTGCTGGTTTTGTTCATATTACCACCTTCTGTCCCCAAAAATAAAATTTACAGAAGGACATATAACTGCAGAAACAGATTTCAAGGTACAGGCAGATTCCAGATTAATAAATTGGTTTAGAGCATTTAACTGAACGCATATTGAAAATGGCAGGATAACAAGTCTACAGAAAGGTGCTTTTACAGGTTTAGGAGTTATTTTCTACCTGGTTAAAAATTATAACAGGTGGCTAATTTACTTACAATTAATGTATCTTCATGAATTCACATGATGTCAGCACATACACATCACTGCTAGACAATAAATACAACTCAAAATCTGTCTGAACTCAGTCTGCAAGCCTACGCATTCACTGTAGAATGCAGGTTAAACTCCAAACAAGTTGTTGACATCCTATAGATTATAAGCAAAGGACAGAAAAAGAAAAGCTGTCCAGGTGTGAAAAAGAGAGAGTCACTAGCTATCACCTTCTTTAGGCAGTAGGTATGGAAAAGGAATAGGTACAACTTGTCACACAGAATCACACAGTAAGTGGATTGGCAAAAGCAAGAATGAAACTGAAGGGAAAGAACAGGAGTGGAAAGAGATGGAGTCTCACTTTACAGCCCATGTGAGCAAAATGTGAGTTTGATTCCCCTTTCAAACACCATTTCAGCATTAGGTTATACCTTGCTTTAGAATAACAGGTAAAAAGTGGCTCAAATTCCAAAATACTTCTAAACATTATTAAATTATGAAACAACCAAATGCCAAAAACAACTAGAAAAAAATACACAAGATGTTCACTATCAGTTACAGAATTTCAGTTCAGGGTTGAAACAACAAGGGTTAGGGATGGGGTAGGGTCAAAACTTAGGGTTAGGGTTTAGGTTTATGATTAGGGTTAGGAGCTAGGGGTTAGCATAAGGGGGTAGAATTGGGTTAAGGAGTTAGGTTTAGTGGCTAGAGTTTGGATTATGGGTGCAGGTAGGATTAAGAGTTAGGGATTAGGATTAGGTAGAGTCAAACACTAGATTAGATTACTGGACCACTTTACACACTCAGGTGGTATTCTGCAGGAAACTTTTCTAGGTACCTAAATTATCCTGTAAGAGAAGTGAGATTTGCAGAAGTAGCTTTGTGTTCAGTTGTCATCCAAGCCTTAAGTCTCTAGAGACTTGAATTTTTGTATGCCGGTGCAACACGTGCTTTTACAACTGCTGCCAAACCTGATCTCAGGAGCCCTGATACACGAGAGTGATTTTCTCAGTTGTAATCCAAGGATACAAAAGCAAGTTTTTTGGGGAAAAAAAAAAAAAAAAAGTTTTCTGGAACAAACCTAGGCATTAAACACTGAACTGTATAAGAAATCTTGGGAATCTTAACTGAAGTGCAATGGCACAATCTGTCAGTATCAATAAGCATTTTGAGACACTCTGGTTTTCGTACTACAGAAATATATTCAGTGTCTCTGTGACCTTTGTTTTGTACAAGTGTGAGTTTTTACAAAAGAAAACCCTCTGAAATGAATCTAAGTGGTTTTCTCCTGAATGTAATGGAGACAAGAAAAACAGAGCTATGAATCGCATCTTTGTAATTTATGATCTCACAGCTGTCTTTAGATTGTACACTTTCTACTATAAGTGTTTTACATTATTTAGACCATTCTACATGGGGAAAAAAAAACCAGAAAATATACAGCCTATTAAGGAATCCATGGAAGAGAACTCAAGGATTGTTTTGACCATGGCTCCACGGGTTCTAGTCCTTTATTGATAAATTATTTACTTGAAATAGGTAAATCCAGTAAATTGTAAAGTCTCATGCCTGAACATAAGTTAGAGATTTCTCAAATCCTCCGAGACTAAACCACTTGTGTGTTAAGCACCTCATCCATCTTTAACAGTGCAAAGAGTTTTCTAGAAGAGCAATACTTGTTTAACAGCCTTGGACAAACTTGTGTTTGATCCTACGTATTTCCCAGGACAAAGAGGAGAAGGAAGGAAAACAGAAAGATAGCTCTGCATGCACAAGAACTCTATCTTGGGAAAACACATTGCATTAATTTTTCACTTCAAATATTTCTGCATTTTCTTACACAAAGTCAACCAAATTAAATTCCTAATCAGTATTTACGAGCATGCAAGAAAAATGAGAGCCTGTCTTACCACTCATCAATCCACCTTCACCAAGATAAACACACTGGAACTTAAATGGGGACAGTGTCCCTTCTTGTGGCTGAAAAGAAATTCTGTTTATCTTTTGGGACTACCTAAGGTCATCTAAGCTAATATGACCCCTTGCTTCTCAGCCTGAGCCCAGCTCCACCTTTCTCCAGAACTGTTTTGCAGCCTGTTTGCTCAGTACTGCCTAAGACAATCCTGTAGGACAATGCCAGGAAATAAGTCGCAGAGCTCTGTTGAAATCTTCTCTACAATTCTGAATACATTTGGGCCACAGAGGAGACTAGTGTATAACAACTTTACCTCAGCAAAACCCAGAAAAAGTGTTTTAGAATTTTGAGGTTTCATATTTCTCCCACAACAAGCACAAATTACTAGCTGCTCTCCCAGATGTAACATTGGTGAAGAAAGACTGGTTTTAATAAGGGATACCTCTTTATGTTAGAAAGGACAGGACAACAAAGGCACATCACCCATGTAAGTGCTTGTGATACCTCTGGAATGCAATATGGTACCAGCAACATCAATTGACATTCAAATTATTGACAACAGAGCAGTATAATATTATGCAGGGAAAACTCAGGTACAAAGAGATGATTCCCTAAAGGTTATTCCATAACCAAAAGCAAGCATGGGACTCAGGCATTAGGGCAACATTTTTGCCACTAGACTTGGTGTCTCCAAGCCACCACACTGTGCAGATGTCCAGAAAGCTCTCCAGGCCCACTGAATAGAAACCAGTGGGTGTTTTGCATGGGACAATTCATGGGAACAGTCTTATGCAGCTCTGCCAAAACTCAGTGTATCCTTATCCCAGAAAGGGCTTGAAATAACTAGAAAGATAAATTGACTGCTCTTTTCAAACACCTGAAGAACACAGTAGAGAAGGAGAAAAGCTATTTAAGCTGAAAACCTTAGCTGTCCCAAAAACAGATGTCAGGAATAATTTCAGTTTAAATACCAGGAAAAGCCAACATTTTTGCAAAATCTTGCCACTGCATCAGCCTATGCTATACCAGTATGTACAGATGAGAAGGTTTGTTAGACAACTCTAAATCAAAAACAACCCCACAGCATTTCCATTGCATGTGTCAGAAAGATTTGGCAATGCTTGTTAACAGGCAATTCAAGACAACTTTGGTTTCTGCCTTCAGGATGTAACTCAGGAAGCAATTGCTTTGATGGCCAACCTGACATAAGTAGCTCTTGATTTTGCTTCCCATGCCCTGCCTGCATAGCTTACCATCTGTCTCTTTAAACCAGTGCAATGGTTTGTGGATTCACAGTACAAACCCTACCACTGAAATTATGTGTTTCAGAAACAACTCATCACCTGCTAGATGGTGAGCCGAAACACAGAGATTGAAATTGCTAAGACAGGAATCTGCCCTACTAGATGATGTCATTACCTTCTGAACCTCACATCATTCACTTAAGGGGTTTGCATCCTGCATCTTTCAAGGCACACAGGCACTGAGAAGGTTTGTAGCTTCAATATGTTTTCTTTAAGTTGGCTTGGCCTCAAGCTAATAATTTTATTAAAGGTTAGGACCACAGTCTTAAATTGGCATTGGAAATCGGCCAGGACATAATGCAAGACTGTGAATATAGCATCAATATATTGTTGGAAGACCAAGTGTTGACAAAGCCAGGCAATTTTGTCTGGTACCAGTGGACAGCAGGCACCATTTTCCTATAGTCATCCAGTAATGCAACTGGAAGTGACAATTGCACAGATGATCACTGCCAGGTTCAAGTAATAAGGGTTCTTACAGAACAGAAGGTATGGGAGGGATCAGGCTATTTGCTTGTCTCTGGCTAGCAATAAATTCAACAGGAATTCAAGTAGTGCTGCAATTACAATCAGCAACATTTCAATCAGTGCTGGGAGATGAGAAAAAAGAACGAGAGTCTGTGCATTCATCAATCAATTTCACAGGAAAAGCACTGAGCTTCTTACCTCACCATTTGTGTATGTACAGATACCATTTCTGCCAGGGAACTGAGAAAACTTGGCTTTTCATTGAGAAGTTTTAATTCCCCTAATATCTTTCCTTCCAAACTTCAAACTTTTTTTTAGTAAGAACAAATGAGAGAGCAGACATCTACATAACATTTGTCTCAAGAGATAATTACCCCTGCCTCACCACCATAATGAAAAGAACAAGTGTTTGGCATGCCTTACAGATGTCACATCAGCTCAGGGAACTTCACCAGTTCAGGAAAAGTCCCAGCAGTAATCAGTTGGTATCCCTTCCTTCTCTAACTTATTAAACTTCTGAAAACAGCTAGCTAAATTAAATAAGCAATACTGATTTTTGCAGGTATTCCTGAATTTGCCTTTAGTTGAAATTATTTCCCCAGAAAATAGGTTTCTTGTTCTGTTTAACACATGTGCAGCACTTGCTTGTATGATCTTAATAGCAACTGGCTGCTAAAACTGCTTCTTATAAGAATAAGCAACATCTTTCTGTGCTATTGTACTGTAATTCTGTCCTCATTGGAAGATTTCTTTTCCACAGTCCCCTCACATTTTTCAGGTGTACTGTTATGTAAACTTGTTCCCCTTAAAACTGGTTATAAGTATACAGATATAATGCCCTTCCTTTGAAATTTTTAAGAGCATTATGTATTCACAGCATATTTGAATTTGTTTAACGAGGAAAAAGAAACTGCAATCACCAATATTTCTTTGTGCTTCATATTCATATTGAATTCAAAAGAGATAAATCTGACTAAGGCAGAGTCAGAGGTGCTTTAATTTCAGCACCTCTGCCTTGCTTCTTGCTTTGACACATTTCCATGAAAGAGTAATTTAAAGGATTCCCCTGATAATATTTTAACCCTAGTTGCATTTGCATAGGTCCTTTCAAGTAAGAGTGAAAATATCCATGTTGTATTGAACAAATAAAGCAAAAGAAATGCCATAAAAATGAATAGTATTAATTTGGGTACAATGATCAAATGGTTAAGCAGATTCTTGAAATCAGAAGTTTGGTCTTTGTGGAGCTATTAAGGAATACCACAGCATATTAAATGTTGCTACTTTAGTAAGACTGTTAATTAGTTTATTAAAGTTTTACTCTTTGCTTATTAGAACAGTTCACAGCTCAGATCTGTTTCAGCAGATCTGTATCTGCTGGGATACTGTGGCAGGAAACAAATCCAACTTTTCTGAATACATTTAAGCAGTGGTAGACTCCTTAAATGCAAATCTTCTCTAAGAATAATGTACAGTTTCTGCATAAGAGATAAAAAAAATCCCAATCAAAATAAATAGCTTAACTTATCAACCAAATAGTTATTATTAGTTACTGCCCTACTTAGGTCACATGGATATTTATAACTCCAAAAATACAATAATTAGATCAGTGCACAGTTTCCATTTTGGTAGGTGTGACACCTTTACTTCATTCACAGTGAATAGAAGGGAACCTACAGATTAAAGAGCGTGCCCTGAGCTTTAAGAATTTAACATATATTCCTGTTTTACTCTCTTCCCCAGTATGAATAATCTACTATGAATTTGACATATCACTTCCTGTAAAATTAGCCTGCTGTCTGTTCTGCACAGAAATGCCTCCTTATTGCAGGGGAAAAAAAACAACACACTGGAAACAAACCAGAAAAAGCACATCTGAAAAAAAAAAAAAAGGGGGCAAAAAAGTCAAACTAAAGCATACATTAAGCTACATAGTACCATCTACTTACCTAAACCCAAACAAAGAGCTATGATGAAGTTTAAAACTTACTACATCGCCAAAAAATCTCTTCAGTTGCAAACAGTATGGTTTCTTGTGGGACTTCCAGTTTCCTTTTCCTTACACAGATTTCAAAAGCAGGCCCTTTACTCCAACAGAGTTATGCAACAGAAAAAGGCATCTCTGCATATATCTGCAGCTCATCAGGCCCACCCATCCGGACACAAGTAATTTATCTTTTATATTTACCCCTTGGAGAAACACCAGCCCTCTCTAACAATGCACTCATACTTGCATTGGCAAGCAGAATTTTTCCTGGACCTGAAACACCTCTGAGCATTTAGTCAAGAAATGTTCAATTCTCAGAAGTGTTGTTCTAGAATGGCTACAAGTAATTCCCCTTCTGATTAATTTCCTTCTTTACCTCTGCACACTGACAAGATATAAAGCCATCTTAGAAACTGTTGGTGACACCACAGTGACCTTAGCCAGCAGTTGCAATGTTTCAGGTGCTTTCTGAGGCACCTGCCATGAGAACTCCTCCCAGACAGAAATGTGGCCATCCATGGTTTTGATAGCATTTATTTCCCACCTCCTCCATGAAGAGGCCACTGTTCATATTTTATACTCTAAGTCAAGTGAACATGGAGTAAAGGACAGCAAAGTAAATCTTGTTCACTGTCACACTCCTGGTAACTAACAATTCCTGCAATGATGCTTCCCTAAGTCAGAGAGTTCACAGCTTTCAGGGATGTTGACAGACAAGGCTGGGCCAGTCACTAGACAAACGATGGATGCTCTCTATTAACCCCTCTCCCTTCCCAAAGGGAGAGACACATAGAGATTGGAATAGAAAACTAAAACCACTTTAATGAAAATAAACAAAATTAAATATTTACAAAGATATACAAAACAATATAAAACTCACCTTACTTATAGCAATTACATCACTGGTACCACTGGCAGGCACTGGGGAAGTCCCAGACTGGACTCAGGAGAATTCAAGAGCTTGATTCTGGAACTCATGGATAAGGATCAAAGTCAGAATTGACACAGTCATAGAATCATAGAATGTTTTAGGTTGGAAGAGACCTTAAAGATCATCCAGTTCCAACCCCCCGCCATAGGCAGGGACACCTCCCACTAGATCAGGTTGCTCAAGACCTCATCCAGCCTGGTCTTGAACACATCCAGGGAGGGAGCAGCCACAACCTCCCTGGGCAACCTGTTCCAGTGCAAAGAGTCCTCCTTGGACACCACCAATGTAGAAGAGGCTTAGATCCTTGTGATCCCTCAGCTTTGAATCAAATTTGACCTATATGAACGGAATATCTTGTTGGCAACCTTAGGGTCACCTGACCTGTCCAGTCCTCCCAGCAGGTGCAGCCTCTTTCTTAGTGTGCCCTCAACATGGCACACCAGATTTAGCAGTGACCTTGGTCTTTACAGGAGCAACTACAAGCAAGAGCTTTTCTGCATACCCATGCTTTGTAGTAGCTACAAACACCAAGTGTCATCACTGCTACAACCAGCCACTGTCTGAAAAAAATACAGTTAACTTCAGAAAGTGCCATCACTTAGAAAAGACTAAACTAAAAAGTAAAACCACTGCAAGGAAGATCTCATCTAACTCAAATCGTAACAGGAAAAGCTCATTTCCCCTGAAAAGTGCTTTTATTTGAACACTGAACCCTTTTCATGTTGAAGTAGATGCTGTCCTCACTGCTGAACTGAAGAACTACTGATTGTGTTTCTGTCTGGGGTTTGTAGCTGATGATAGACTCTTACAGAAGGCAGATATTTCTCATTTTTTCAGTCATAAGAAGGCACTTCAGAAGGCATTTTGGATCTCTTAAAAGAATATCTTCCCTGGACAATCTAACATCTCTTTTTCTTAATATGAAAGATGGGTTAATAATGTCACTCTGCTTTAAATGTATAACTTCAAATATGCACAGGCGGTTAAGTCATCAATAGAATGTCAGGAAATACTTCAAATTGATGAAAAGACTTCTAGCTTTTTGCAAAATTGCTCATTATTGAGCTTTACTACAAAAGTCTGTTTCAACCCTCTGACAGCAACAGCTTTGATGATAACTTTGTGCCCACAGTTTAAATCAGCCTATAAAAAGAAATAATCCCACTCTGATGGTCACACTAGGAGATTTTCATGGCATCCAAAAGCTACTCAGTCTGAAAGAGCAAGGAAGAACTGAGAAAAGTTGAACCACCATAAGATGCTAAAACATTCAACCTTTGGATTTCTTAGAGAGAAATTCAGCAACAATTTGCTTTGCCTGTTTGGTACATAGAGGACTTCTTTGGCTTGGAGACTTCATGGCAGACCCAGGGTCCAGCAGCAAGTGTTCGAAAGGGATTCCATTTCCATGTCAGAGAGTCTTCCCTACCCAGACCTCACTTTCTCTTTGGTGTTTTTCATTAAGCACCATATTTGCTTTTATAGGTGCCACTTAAAGGCACCTAACCTTCCTCAGGTATTCCAAATAGGCTTGTGTGTTAATTTCAGGCTGTGAATCCCAGAGTATGGGGGGGGGGGGCACCCAAGAATTAGCAGTGGACTGAACAAAGGTCTGATTGTGAAGACATTATCCTCCATCCTACTGAGAGTATCAGATGAGTTACACGTCATTTAATGAGCTCAGAATTAATTATGACAACTACATGGCCTCCATTGTGAGCAAATCTGTTCTGATAAATGAAATAATGTTGCCTACAGAAACACATCAGGACAAACACTTCTGAACAGGCCTGCAGTTTTTCAACTGTTTGATATTCCTGCTGCATTGCCAGGAACTGAAACTTTAAGCACCTACTCGGTTGAACAATGACTTTATAAGCATTAGCCATATGGAAGGTTTTGGCAGAATTTTATACTGGCAGCTGAAGCCTCCACAGCAATATTTGGCACAAATGTCCCGCTTTGAAATCTAATTCAATGGAAATTAACTTCAGAGTAAGAGCTAAGAAGCTTCTGACCTTTCAAAGCCCATTCTTGAGCACAAGGACATCCAACATCCATCATTTAACAAACTCAGAAGTTACCACAGATCTTCATCTGTGCTGTGCATGGCCCCTTTCACCTCAAGAGGTGATGATGATCACTCACTTCAATGTCTTACCATTGCTGCAAATTCTGAGTCTCTTTCTGCCATTTTCCGTTTTGCTAGTAGGACCATAAATCCTTGTTCAGTGGAATAAGGAGAGGGAAGACTTCCTCTGTTGGTATGCACCTGTCATACAAAAGGCAAAAAGAATGACTGTAAAATACAAGTGCTATATTCAGACAGTTCAGAGCAAGAAGAAAATCTGTCTCCTGCTTGAATTAGAGTCCATTGTAGTTTTCCTGTGCCATTTTATGGAAAGCCCTATGCCAAGTGCTTTGGTTTAATATCTAACACAGCCGAAGCTGAAAAGGAAACAATCGTCATGTGCAAATTCCATCAGAACATAACAAGTGTAATAGCTCCAATCAGCTCATAGGCTTGTCAAATCAATGTAAACATCAAGGTTTCTTTTGTCTATCTGTTTTGACTATAAATACATTCTTACAAACCACTGGGAATATAAAATTGCTTTGGCCTCAGGTGACTGCAGTCAAGCTTCCATTTGAATTTAAGAACATACACATCTATAAAACTAGGGACAAGACACATTTCAGCTTGTCAGCCTTGGTCTAGATGAGACACTCGGCAGGTCATGTATGGAACAGGTTCTAAGTGCTCCTCTGCTGTTACCTACAAAGGCAGTCTAAAAGCTGTCTGAATATACAAACACCTGGTAGACATTTCTAACTAAAGAAAACACATCACAGTGACCCATTTTCATTCTGTACTGACCCATTCATACTGTCTGTTGCCTTCAGCTTCCAGCTTCCACAAACAACATATAAAGTTCATGTAAAGTTCAGTCTTGAGCATTACTTAATACTGTAAGTTCAATATAATGCTTAGGTTTTTTTGAATTTTGTTGATTTCTTTTTTCCTACAGAATTAAAAGTAATAAAAATCATGTTAACACTTCAGGGCTCACTGGAACTCAGCCTATTTTATTTAGGCAAATCTTAAGAAATAGTTCATAAAGTTTCCTGAGATTCATCCCTTCTCTACTACTCTTTTCAGACCCATGCACCTAATTCTTCTTTCCACTTTTGCCCATCTTGTCTAACTGGCATATCAAAGTTTCAGCCTCACACTTACTTCCAAAAGTTACCAAAAAATTCAGTTGATACTGCTTCCAAGCTTGTCACAGTTTACAGAACTATCCCTGCTTTGTCTTTCAATACCAATTATGAAAAAAAAGGCAAAAAAAATCAACAGGGGAAAAAAAAAAAGAGGAGAAAGAGACAAAGTGCATAAAGTGTTAAAGGCAGCAGAGAAAAGGAAATCATAGTGTCATTGAATTATTTAGGTTCAAAAAGATGTTTAAGATATACAAGGCCACCACTAAACCATGTCTAAACAGGTTCTGAATACCTTCCCAAGGGATGGTGACTCCACCATTTCCCTGGGCAGTTGGTTCACTGAAGAAATTGTTCCTAATGTCCAACCTAAATTTCTCCTGGCACAACCTGATGATGGTTTTTCTTCTCTTAACACTTGTAACATGGGAGAAGAACCAACCTCTATCGTTACTAAATCTTCCTTTTAGGTAGTTGTAGAGAGCAAGAATGTCTCCCCTGAGCTTCCTTATCTCCAGACTAAACAACCTCAGTTCCATCAGCCACTCCTCACAAGACTTGTGCTCTAGACCCTTCACCAGTTTTGTTGCTCTTCTTTGGATGAAGAGAAAAAGACCGAAAGAAAAGTAGGTGAGAAAAAATAGTCACTCTCGGTCATTCATCTCTGTGGCAAAATAAGAAGAAAGTGTCCATTAAGATAAAAAAAATGGAGGGGAAGAACAGAGGGGAAGTACAGAATATGACACAGACACGACTGCTCATATGTTAAATTGAAATATTAATTAATAATTTAATTTCATTGAAAAGCTTTTAAAAGGTAATGCTGCCTCTACTGTTGGAGGCCATTATTTCCAAGGCTTAGAACTATATCTTATCTATGTGTGTTCAGTACAGCTCACATGTTAGTTCAAGATTTTAGCTCTTCTAAAAATTCAACTACAGTTGTTCATCATGCAATAAAGGAGATGTACAAAGTTATCAAAGGCAACTTTAGACAAATTCATGGACACATTCATGTCTAATTGCTCTCCTCCGCTAATCGCCAGCTGCATTGTGCAACTTGTGCACATTAGTAAGTGGCATTTCTACTGCACTGGGCTTGCCATTTAGTGAGCAAGACAAGGAAGATCCTGCAACATGTCAGCAGGCTTAGGTGAGGTTTGAAATGCTCCTTTAACATGAATTACAGAAATCAGCTGGCTTGGCCAGCACGCCAGAGTGGCAGACAGCTCCCGTAAGGCATAGCACTACCACCACTGTCCACAGAGACCACAGATGATCAGAGGCTTCATGGATGGGGTCCAGTTGATGGAAAAGCATCCTTGAAGAAGGATGAGTATTCAGCATAAGTGCACTGTCTGCCTTTGGAAAAAGGGTTTTTTCCCCCTTTCAGTTCCATTTTTCTATTCTAGTCATATCCTCACAAAGTCACAGGGTAAAAAAGAAAAAAACCTTCCTTTTGTTTTCCCTGACTCCCTTTACAAAGCCTGGAGAATTTAGCCAGCCTAATGTGTTGCTGTTACCAGAAAGCATCTGTTTCACACACAGAGCTCAAAACAATTAATTCCTGAGATGCTGGTAGAAGCAGAGAAATGATTGAGTGACATAAGACCTGACAGCCCCAGCAGGAGACCTCCCCAGGCTTCAGATAAAGGCAGAAACCTGTAAGATCCCTGCAAGGCAAATTCATTTCCAGTTCCAGCTCTATGGTGAATGTATATGTAGAAGCAAAACCATGAGGCAAATTACAGGAATAAGATCCTTTGTGCTACCTCAGAGGATTGGCCCATAGGAACCCTGTACCCCACTTTCAGCTATGTTCAGCACCCATGTGCCAGCAGAAGGCAATAAAACAGATTTTGTAGCACTCAGGGCTGAGGAATTAAAGCATTCCTAGCTGTGACAGGAAAGCCATCACAATGATTTGTCCTGTCCTAACAGACCCAAAGTGACCAAAGTGAAGAGCAGGCAGGCAATGAACGCAACTCCAATTACCAGGAGTAATCACCATTTTAAATCACTGACCATAAGATCATGCCTCAAACCATAAATTCCTGTCTTAGTTTGCAGCTGCACTTTTTAGCTATTTCTATTTCAAATTTTCTCAGAAACCATTGGGATTTTCAAGTAAAACAGGAGCATTGCCGCTGCATTGAGACCAGTGCTGCTTCTCCCCAAACCTAGAGGGCAGATTTAAATGGGTTCACATTAAAATAGCAGCCCTAAAACTCAATATTTATTTACTGCATGACCAGGTGACATTCTGGTCCTTTTTTAAAAGTACAGGTTATATGCCAGCTCTGACTAACATCATACTAACACAGGGTTTAATATTTATGTTTAGCTACTGCTACTTTATGATTATCCTGTAGATAGAGTCTCAGGAGCATCACAATTATGCATTAATTCCTCTATGTATTGTTCTCTGCTTTCCCAAACCAGGTTGGAAATAACCTGTCAATGGCCTTAGACTTGCATAAGGCAGAATTTGGATGCCCTGCCCCATCCATAGCACAGCAACCAAATGTGGCCATGAATTGTAATTGTTTATATGACTCCCTGGCAACATGCTCTTTCTATTTCCTTCCTTGCTACCGTTTCTAAATGAGCACAAGCCTTGTGCCTACGCACTCCCAGCCTTCAGCAGCTACAAGGTCACCCAGATGGTCTTTGTTTCCTTTACTGGAGACTGAGGTAATTCAGTTACTTCATATTTGCCTTCAGCAACAAGCACATGCAGGCAGTTACTAAACACCCTCTGCTCCCTCATTTACCTCCACAGCACAAGGTCTTTAACTATAAAAATAAAATAGATCTCAAAAATATCTTACAGTGTAAAATACAGTTCATATATATTTTAAGCTTTCCTTACTTAAAAACAATCCACGCATCCATACTCCAGTTCATGTAAACAACCCATGGTAATCAACCAGATAAACTGAGGATTCTATTGAATTCTGAGGGAAGCTAACAGAAAAATAACTGTTCAAATTTACATTCTATTTAACCCAAAAGCACTTCTTTCTCTTCTTCCTAAAACTGATTTCCTCATTATTTTTTAAGAAGGATAGTGACGGTTTTCCTTGCTGATAATTTATTTTTCTTTATAGCAAGAAAACTTTAAATATTCACATTTCAATGATTTTGGAAACTTTGAGGCCTATGTAAGGAAACTCATGCTCATGTATAATAAGAACATAGCGTTTGTAAAATGTAGTTAGTTCATGGGCCTGGAAAGCAGCATCTCCTTTTCATATAGTGGTAGAAGGTGACCGGAAGAACAAGCCTGGCTGACTGTTTGTTGGCTTCAGCAGAGCCAACAACTACACATATCATATAACAGTACAAAATAAAAGACCCTTTTTTTGCCTCTGTGTGGCCCTCGAGTGCTTTCAGGGGGTATACAGCTCAGGAGGCCATTTCTCTCCGAGTTACCCACTGCCTCAGCTGCAGTGATGCTCAACAGAGATGAAGGCTTGCCTGCAGGCTGCTCTGCCGGACAGCCCCAGAAATATAGGGAATGCTCCCCCCCACCTGAAATAAGCCCATGCATACTTCCCATAAACAATAGCAGCCTCTGGCCATGGTTCTGGACAGCTTTGGAAATGAAAGGCTTCAGTGGGATTCCTCTATTTTGATCTGCTGGGCTAAATCACCGTTTTCATTGGTGCTGGCCGGCAGAGTTTGTTTATCGGTACCTTTGTCTTTGCACTGCTGGGTAGTAATTGCAAATCTAATTACTGCCAAAGTGGCTCTTGGGGCCTGTGCAAAGGTTTTTGCTTAATATTAAATCTAAATAAAAAACACACTAACAGGGAGCAGTTAATAACAATTTGTGACATGAATGCTCTCAAGGAGAAAAGCCACATCTTTCAACCACTTCTGCCACTGTGCAAATCAAAAATTATCACCATGCCATTTATAGGTAACAATTTTCATGGTTGCCAAGCAAGTGTACTCAAGTGGGACCTTCCCTCTCGATCACTGCTGGCAATGAAGACCTAATTGGTTTGTGAAGCTTTATCTAAACAGGACAGTGTTGTGCAGATTCTTCAAATCATGTTCTCAGTGACACCTATAGTTCCCCAGATGCAACTGTCACTGTTCAATAAATAATTCCACTGAAAAAGTGCAAGAAGGAATTGAAAGGAAGCCAAAATGCTTCAAAAAGCTGTTTTAAATGTCTTTGCCATTCTTCAAGGCTCACTTTTTCTGTAAATACACAAAGGTACACACTGAGTGAGAGGGTGCCCTTTTAAGCAAAAGTAGTAGTGTTCAAAATGACACCATCAGCATAAAAGCACAGAATCACAGAATGTCAGGGGCTTGAAGGGACCTCAAAAACTCATCCAGTCCATCACCCCTGCCAGAGCAGCATCACCTAGACCAGATCACACAAGAATGCACTCAGATGGGTTTTGAATATCTCCAGAGAGGGAGACTCCACAATCACCCCGGGCAGCCCGTTCCAGTGTTCTGTCACCCTCACAGTGAAAAAAAATCCTCCTCATGTTTAAATGAAGCTTCCTATGCTTCAATTTCCACCTATTGAACCTTGTCCTGTCATCAGGCATCACCAAGCCTGAGCCTGGCTCCAGCCTCCTGGCACTCACCATTTACATATTTATAACCATGAATGAGGTCACCTGTCAGTCTCCTCTTCTTCAAGTTAAAGAGCCTGACTTCCCTCAGTCTCATCTCATAAAAGAGATGTTCCATTCCCTTAATCATCTTTGTGGCTCTGCCTTGTAATCCTGAAACAAAGTGCTGTGTTTTTCACACGGGTGGACTCCAAAATGGTGAAGATTAGCACAGCTGTGACCAACATAAAGAAAAAGCATTGCAGAAGGTGTTCTCGTCTCACTATTCTTCATTCCTTCTCTGTATATTTTCACTCACATTTTAAGATCTGGTATTAAATCTGTGCATAGGTTAAAGGGATTTTTACTGAAGAACTGGCTCAGTTATTGTCAGCTGTGCTTCTCTATCTCTCACAACAATTTACATTACTGATCAGAAAGTTATGATGACAGAGGTATTTAATTAGTTTTTCAGGCTTTTCAGTTTTCTGGGAATATAATGAACATAGAAGACAGCAGAACACAAATATACATCAATTTCTTTTGCTGCCTTTGAAGAGGTTTTTGCCTAAATTTTAGCTTCTTCAGAGTCTTGGATGTATTTTACATATTTTAAATCAGCCAGTAATACTCCTTTTCTAGCTCCATCAACTACTATTATGCACTGCTTGTGCTATTCAGAGGAACTGGAATAACCCTGCAAATAACCTCCTGTCATTGCTTTCTTCTACAAATCACAGAATACTTTTATTCCTGACCTTGTCAGAAGAAAAACTTAGAAGACCGACCTATGAAATACATTCTCCATCCATTCTTCACCAGTGCCTATTACACTATGGAAGTATGATGCTAGCAATTGTGGAGCTTCATGAACTAGACCATGTGAAACTCATCCACAGACTCTCAAAAGCCCCAATGGTGAGGAGGGGAAGATAAGTCATTCTCAAGTCCTGCAGCATCTACACCTGAATGACCCAAGCATAAACAATTTCCTGTGGTTTTAGGTTTGTTTTTGTTGTTGTTGCCTGTCTCAATGAGGAAAACATGGAGTCTCTGCAGCATATTTATGTCTGAATGACAGTAATTTCTGGTTTTCAGCTTTTCCAGGCTTTTCCATATGAATAAGAAGCTGGAATTCTATATGCTATATGAAGACAAGAAGAAACTTTCAGAAGTGGGAAGATGAAAACTGTGGAACAGATGAGATCTGTTTATATAACACTTTCAATATAAAAAAAAAAAAAAAAAAAACTTAGAAAAGATGGAGTCATCAGCCTGAAAAATACCAAAACTGGCAGTACAAACCCACTGAGAAGGTCAAGATCTTTTCCAGGAATACATGAAAAGCCAGCAATTTTCTAATTCCAACTGGAGCAGGAGCTAATGCTTATTCAGGGATTTATACTTTTTTTAATGTTTAAAATACTAACATTTAAAGGTTAGAATGAAACTTTTTTCAAATCCTGCTCCAAAAAAAACCAACATAGAACCCAGTAGAGTGCCCTATATACAAAAAACCAAACCAAAACAAAACACATCTCCAGAAGAATGAATCTGACAAGTACAGGGACTTATCTGAAATTCTTTAATTAGCCATTGATAAGAACTGCAGATTTGTTGACAGAGGAGGTAATTTTCTGAACACTTTAGAACTTCAGAAGTTTATACTGAATTTAATTGTAAAAATGAGTCAAAATTAGTGAGAGGCTCGTGTTTAAAGTCAGCTAGCTTGGTTCTCAACTAAGTATGAAACCATTTCCTTTGTGAAAGCATGATTATGAAGAAAGAGATTTAAAATTAGTTTCTCTGAGTGCAAAAAAAGTGTTAGCCATTCTCTGTGAGGAATCATAAAAGAAAACCTGAAGGCATTCTACAGGGCGCTGTGGGGAAGGAAGACTTCTAAAGTCCTGTGTACTGCTTAAAGCAATGGCATCACCACAAAAAGAATAAGAGAACTTTATTCCCTTCTAAGGAAACAGGACATGACAAGGCAAATGAGAAGCACAGAGCTGGGAGGTGTATTTCTGTACAGAGATTCAGCTCACCTTCTGACATGTGATGTCATTTGCTGTTTAAAGATTAAGGTTCTGCTTTAGGGCATTTAAGGCTGGTTTTGATGAGTCAAAAACTTGTTGCAATTTTAGCACTTTCATCTTCAACGTTTTCCCATCTCTTCTCAGCAGACCTACTTGTTTGCCTCAATCCAGTAGAATCCAGTTAGGAAATAAAACTTCACATGTGATCTTTCACCTTTTAGAGAACAACTTGGAGGGTTTGGGACAACTTTGGAGTGAAAAGGCAATCTGACTTTGCTATATCGCTCCCAGTGAGCTATGCAGCCCATACTGTTATGGTTCTGCTTTTCAAATCCTCTTTCTTTATACTGGGTCTTTATCACAAAATGAAGTACACCGAAGTAGTGGAACATTACCCACACAAGAGAGGCATGGATCTGCCGGAGCAGGTCCAGAGGAGGGCCAAAAAGATGATCAGAGGACTGGAGCATCTCTCCTATGAAGGAACTGGGGCTGTTCAGCCTAGAGAAGAGAAGGCTCTGGGCAGACTTCAGAAGTACATTTCAGTATCTTCAGAGGACCTACAGAAACGCTTGTGAGGGCCTGTTTAGAAGGGCTAGTGATAGGATGAAGGGCAGTGGTTTTAATCTGGGTCAGGGTAGATTTAGGTTGGACTTAGAAGGAAGTTTCTCACAATGAGAGTAATAAAATACTGGAATGGGCTGCCCAAGAATGTGGTTGAGGTCCTGACCCTGGAGACACTCAAGATCAGATTTGATGTGGCCCTGGGCAACCTGATCTAGGTGGAGTTGTCCCTGCTTATGCAGGGAGGTTTGGGCAAGGTGACCTTTCAGGGTTCCCTTCCAACACAGTGCAATCTGGGAATTGATGTCACATATTCAAGCATTTCAGTCAATAGTTTGTCCCAAAAATATTTTTATGCATTTAATAGCCACTTCTATATTTCATATTAAAATGTAAATACACAGACTTTGAGGATGTCAGTCTTCACTGAAACATTAGAAATACTGTTCAGCTCATATAAAAATGTTACAAACCCAAAACTCTACTACCAAAAGCCTGAAGAACTAGGCACTTCATCTATTAAATGGAAATTGCAGCCCAACAGATTTGTCTATTCCAGCAAAAAATCATGCTGAATTCATCTTACCACCAGACAGTACCTTTCAAAAGCTACTAATAAAACCATAAATCTGGCTTAGCTGATAGGTAGGTACAGAGGAAATAACCAGCATTTCTGAAAGAAATAAGAATTAAAACCCAGCAGTAGCCATTACACTTGATTTAAGGAAGCTTCAGATCTTTAGAACACATAGCCTTCATTCCTGCCACTGACTTCTAAGCATTACTTCTCAAATAAGGAGCTCAGAAACCTGGTTTCTAATAAATCATTATTTCCATTTTATTCTGCTTTGTGGTTGCCAACATTGGAAACAATTAAGCAATCCTAGATTCTTCATTTGTAAGTAGATAACTTACAAATGCAAGGAGGTGCAGAAAACAGCAGATTTGGGGGAAGGAAACAAAGGTGTGTATATGTAACTCTAGAAGGATTATTCTGCCACCTTCACACAGCATTATCCAGCCTCCTTGTTCTTCTCTTCACCACTGTCTGGTTGGGAGATTGTAGGAGAAAATCAGTCTGTCAAAACAAATCACTGAGCAGCTATAAATGAACAGAGTTTATGTTGAACAGCTACTTGCTTTGCTCTGCATTTACTGTAACTTTGCCACTATAATATGATCTGGAATGGAAAAGCACAGGGTATCAGCTATGCTGCTGCCTAACACTCAGAAAAGCTGCACAGGCAGTAAGAAAAGTCACCAGGATTACAGGGCCAAATGGTGAGCTTGAAAAGCATTACTTCTGTGTGCCCTGTGGCAAGACCAGCTGTACATACGCTATTTGTGACATGGATTTCTGCAGCCTGTTCTTGAAGACTTCAGAGTCTGACAGAGATTTCAGTCTTTCCAATCTATGTTGGCAGTTCAGTACCCTTACCTTTGAAAAATCCTAATGATTACCTCTATATTTCCTTCACTTCAATTTAGGCCTGCTTGTTCTTGCTTTACCAACAGCAGTCGGGCAGAACAAGTCATTCCTTTTCACCTTGCAACAATCTCTAAAGACATGCAAAGGACAGATCATCTCAATCTTATCTTTTTCAGGCTAGAGAACAACTTTTTACTTCATGTATCCACACAGGTTGTTCCCACATTTCCAACAACCCTCTTTTCTTCTCTCTATGCAATCCTCAACTTGTACACAGCTTTCTTGGATTTTGGTAGCCGAATACTCTAGGACTTGGTACCTGATAGTATAGCCTTAATAACACAGGCTGTATATATCTCATTTACATCCCTCAAGAAGTCTTCCCCTGAAACTGTTGTCATTTTCCCTACAAATGCTACACAGCCAGCTCTCTCCATGCCTCCATTATTTCTAAGCATAACACTTTACATTTGTATCTGTTGATGAATCCTCTTTTCATATTACCCCTCTGGTTTGTCAAGATAATTTCAAATCTTAAGCTTTTTATTCTACTGCATACTAGTGCCACCAGTTTTGTTATTAACCAAAATAGCATAGATTTCATCCCTATTCTGTCCCCAGCTATGCTCTGTACTTTTAGACAGAAACAACAACAGCTTCCTGTAGACTTCCAGAAGTACTGAGGGTGCTAGACCTATGCATAACTAAAAGTCAACTGAATATTGATAAACATAATTCCTGGAAAAATCAGGTATTTCTGAAAAGGGAGAGAAAGAGAGAGAGAGAAGTGGAGACTTTTGAAGAAATACTGGTGGTTGGAGGCCTCTTTATCTCCCCAGGTTCTAATAACCACTCAGAAACTTGCAGAGCAGTGTAGAGCCAGCCTTGAAAGTCATAAGGAAAAATGCCTCTGAAAGTTCCCAGAACAGCTGGAGGAAGTGAATGTGAAGATTAGGGACCTGGGCTGACCAGGGCATAGAGTAATTAGGCAGGAACCTATGTGACTGTAAATATGTTTATACCCAGAATAAGTCGGTAATGATAAGGGGAGGGAATTAAAGCCTCCAGGTGACTATGTGCTGGCTTGTTTCCCTTCTTTTCTTTCATCAGCTGCAACAACTAAGAAGGTATTCAGTATAAAAGACACTTGAACTTCTTCTTAAAAGACACGGACTTGAAGACCACAGAGGTGAAGAAAAGCAACTAAAGTAAACTAGTTTGCCTTGAATATTTTTTTCATCCAAATATGCTTTTGGCTGCTAGTCTGTACATTGACTCAGTGTCAGTGTAGGTAAATGGTATAGAGGCTGACTCACAGGGAACAGTCAGTCCCAGGCAGTTTGTGTCTGAAGGAAATGTTTTTTAAGATCTCACCTTTTATTTGTCATCTTGGCCAAACTCAATCCAGTCTTTAAAATAAGGTAAACCATTATTCAAATGTTTTGGGGTTTTTATGGCAAAATAAGGGTCTCTAGTCAGAGGCACTTTCAAATATCTATTTTTAAATCATCAAAATAGAGAGTTTTTTCTGATCTGCTGTCTTGACTACTAAATACTTGTCATTCATTTAACAAGGCTACACCACAAAACATATCTGTTTCTCTGCCCTCCACAGATCAGCTTCCACAGCCACTTCTACAGGACTGCTCCCTCAAGATGCAGCCAAACCACGGAAGGTTGCAGCCAGTCCAAGGAAATAAACAAAACAATTCTGGTAATCCTGGTTTACCAAGCACCACTGAGCCTCTGCCCTTCCACCTGAGCTTTCCAGACACTGATAGACTGCTGAGACATACTAAAAATCGCAATGTAAGACCCAATATAGATTTTTTTTTTTAAATTCATAGTTGTCACCATATTTGCCTTCTGTTAGTTTCCTACCATCAACTTCCCTGTCCCATCTTTATTCCCCCTAAAGCATATGTCAGAATAAGAAACAGAGCTCCAAGGTAAGTAAATGTACAAATGTTTGTGTTAAAATGGAAATCAAAGTTTTTGATGGCTGACAAGTCAGGAAACCCCAAAAGTCCAAGCTCAGCTTTATAAGCACTTGTTTTATATTCCAGGTTGTAGTGTATTTAGGTTCTTGCTCCTTTGCGCACACAGAGCACAGATTCCTGATCACTTACAGTTTCATGCAACCATCCCTTATTTGCATAGCCTACATTTATTAATCAATACAGACCTCAGTTTTCCTCCATCTGGAGGATCAGCAGGTTTGGCAAATCAACAGCAAACTTGCAGGTGCTCTCCAGAGGTTGTGACCAGGGCTTCAGTGGCTCCATTAACTAAGTGATGATAATATCCAAACACGTGCTGGTCAGTTGGACTCAGCAGCCAGAATGACTCTGTTCCAGCCACAAGTCATCATTACGTTAAACACATTCCTCCTGTTGTCTCACCATCTTTCTCATACCCAATGTTTTTTAAACAAACTAAAGCAAAGCTCAGACAGTGAAAATTTTTGCTCCTCACAGCCAAACACCCACCATTACTTTTTTTCAGATTAGTCAACACATGAATCATTGCATCTGACTGCTCAAGTGCCACCACGTCCCATATTGAAAATGCAGTTTGTTTCCAAAGAAACCTGATCCAAGCACCTCTACTTCACCTTAGCTGCTGTGAGTTAATGATGAAAGACACTTTTTCCATCTGGAGACAGCACAAATTAAACTGAAGAACAAAAATCACACCATTTTTCATCCTTCTGAGCATTCACACAGACTTACAAAACAACAAAGGCCATAATTTGCTTGATGCTGTAATCTGGGGAAATAGACTCCAGGTCAGTGCTGCAGTTCCACTGGCTATAAAGTGCTTGTCATGGAAATCAAAAGCTGTACTGTAGTCTCTGCCATGGTATGAAGTCAGCTCCAACCTGGCTTTAAGGTGGAAACCAGAAGCAGATATGATCACAAAAAGGCCAAGCAGATCAACATGCATTAATCTCTGTGCTAGCAGAACTGTGCTGCCTGCCCAGCACCCTGCTAAGGTGCCAGCAGTCTGCTATAGTAGTTACCCATATTTTTCTCTATGTTTCTGGCTAATCAAGAAAGGAAGAGTCACTATTTGAACTATCATTTTAAAAGTCACAACATTTTGCAGGGCTGTACTTCAAAAGTCTTACAAACACACCTGAGTGTGGGCTACTAATAGCATTGTCTGTTTTGGGGTTGGTTCATCTAACACTAATAACTGATTCTTACCTGGCAGAAGACAGTTGATGCTCTTGGATAATTAGCCTAGATACTACTGATCTTAAATTTTCCCTGGGAAGCATCTTATTTTGCATTCTTTTCCCTCTTTTCTTCCTTCATGTGAAAGACTTTGCTGTCATCAGATCACAATGCAGCACCTTTAAGTAGCAAAGAGAAGCTTCACTCAGCATGCTATTCTCCTGCAGCTCTTTCTTTTTCCCATGACTAAAAAGCTGTTTTGAAAGGGAAAAGGTGACTGCAATATCTCTAAAGAAAAAAAAAAAAAAAGGTAGGAATAATCAAGTTACAAAGTTTGTGAAAATTTGTGCTTGTGAATGTTCCAGTCTAATTTTTCAGACATTTGAAGCTTTTGGAAACCTGCAAGAATTTGCTCACAGTCTCCACTTGGAAAATCTGTTATCATTGGTAAAGGTCACTTCTCACTTAATTCTTCTAGTCACTCTTCTAGCCCACAGTCCTGCCTGTTATCTGAACTGTTACCTAAAAAAACATATGACAATTTGCTTTGTGAAGTAAACCAGGAGTTTTTATTTACTATGCGGCTTTAATTGTTGCTCCTGTCACTCTTTACCCCATTGCACACTGTTTACCAAAGCTGCTAATACTGCAGGTAGCCACGGTAAGTGTAAAAATCCTGCTTTTCTTCAGCTAAAGTATAAAAGGAGCAAAACTGTTGGGATTTGTCTCTTGATGATGAGAATGCTGAGCCCAAGTGGAGACAGTGCTGCGTCAGATATTTAGTATCTCAACATCATCTACAAAACAGTCAACTTCACTGCATGTTCCTTCAGGATGTGGAACTTGAGAAAATAAGTAGAACTTCTCCATTTTAACTGTGGTGTTGCTCTCCAACAAGTGAAGCGCAGCGCTGGTAACATTTAAGTTTCAGCGTGCTGCCAGTGCAATCAAAGGTAATCATCACAGTGGGTGGTTAACACTGGCACTCTGATCCTGTAGGTGACAGCGTGCTGTGCAGAATCTTTGCTGGCTGGCTGTGGCATGCACTACAAGCTCCTAGGGTAGAAATAAAGGGATCGATCAGAAATAGCTGCATTTTCTGCTGTCTAATAGGTATGTCCACACGGCACCATAGGAAACATTAAGACTGTACCAACTAAACTAGCCCAAGTAAAGGGAGACACATTTTTATTTTGGTAGATCACCTTGTACTTCAGCTGGTGCTTCAGCCATTTATCTTCTTCTAATCGTGGCCAAAAAAAAGATCTAATTTATTATTAAATTGACTTGAAAGGAAACTTAAGGTTTTGATGGCATCTGGTATTTTTCAGCATTTGAAAGTCTCGACACAGCCTTGCAGTTATTGATTTTGTTTTTCCCCCAGATATTTTTCTTGTTAGAGATGAACAGTTCATTCCACATTCTCCTAAATGCCAGGAAAACAATTCTCCATAGACTTAGAACACTTTTTCCTTCATGTGCTAACAAGTATTTTTTCCTCAGGGTGATTAATACACCTTTAAAACATTTCAAGCAGGCATCTTTTCTTCACTTTCACATCTCATACCAGAAATTTAGTCAAGCATTTCATGTCACAGCCCCAGTGAGCCCCAAGAGGCCATAAATTAGTTGTGTCATATCTAAGCCAAAACTTGTTTATTCTCCCACTCCATGCATTCAACATCATTTTAAGAAAAGCTGTGTTACCTACTTCAGTGGCTGAAATTGCAGTTAGAAAGCTTACCAATGACACAATATGTCTCATATTTACCAGGGATAGCCTTTCCTCACCTGGCTACTGTCCCTTTGCCCCTCTAATCTGAAAAGCAAAGACTACCTCCCACCTCGGCAACAAGCCATGGATTTATTTCTCATGAGATATGCATTTTTCTTCAGCAGCTTTACATATCTCCAGCAACACAAGTAAACGTCAAGACTGCATTCCAAACGCTGTCACACACATTGTTTGGCTTAATTTACAAGCACTCCTTTTCCAAGGTATGTCTCACAGCAAGCATCTAAACAGTTGTGAGCTTTAATCTGTTTCTCACACCTCAGTAATTCAATGAGCAGAGGTGATCTAGTTCACGCAATTATACAATGTATATAAGCGGCTACTGGAAGACAATTGCTGTCAGGGAAGGTCAACTAAAGGATCGAGTTCACCAGGAGAAAAGTGGCAGGGTTAAAAGAAGGATTACATATTATATGTTTCCCATTCTCTGCTTTGTTTGGGCAGATAGTTTTGCTAGACATTTTCAGACTAGCTCTAATAGAACAGCTTCAGAAAACAAGGTGACATATAGCTGCAGGTAGCCAATTTAACATTGGCTTGGGCTGCTATTGCTACAAATATCTGCATAGTACCAGGCTCAGAAATGCATCAAGCACATCACTCAGCTGTAAGTAGCAACATGAAACAAGCATCTAATATTGGCCCTGTAACTGCGTTTCCTCTTGTGTAGTATGTCAAAGTTTGGAACCCACAGATGTAATGTGGGCTGCTTACTATCAAGCTCTTAAACAAGGCACTACAGTACTGGTAATTAATATCCTTTGGCAACAGAAATTATGTCCAAACCATCTATGGAGGGTGAGAATATGGTATCTCTCCTAACCAGTGTCATCAGTTCACCAAAACTCTGAGGAATAAAAGATGATTTATTTCTCAGTGTGTTTGCAGAGCTGGCACTCTGTAGCTCTGGTTATCCATACAAAGATCACAAGGCCATATAACATGAACAGAAGGATGAGGAAGTAGAGCCCCCTCCTTGCCAGAAAGAAAATCAAAGATTGCCTTTGGGTAATCAGTCTGGTAAATTAGAGAGTGGGAGGCAGCTTCCCACAAATGACTTGTGACTTCTTGGCCACAAGGGCACATTGCTGTGCCATGTGATAACTTGGTATCCACCAGCATTCCCAGGTCCCTCTCCACAGGGCCGCACAGCCTTCAGCTGTATCAGCCAAGTCTCCCAGTTTGGTGTCATGGGCAAACTTGCTGAGCAGACTCTGTCGGTCTGTCTGTCTGTCTCCTCATTAATGTAATTGATGAAGACGTTGAACAGCACTGGACCCAGCACTGATCCCTGGGGGCCTCCACTAGTTACAGCTCTCCAGCTGGACCTGGCACCATTGATCACCACTCTCTGAACTCTATCTTGTATCCAGTTCCTAATTCACCTCGCTGCTCTGAGCTGCCTAAGCTGAAAGACAGCACTGGCCCAAGGCATGGGAACAGAGTGGCTGATTCTAACCCAAAAAATTAAGAGGTCCCTAATCCATAGAACAATGATGTCCTGGGCCAGCCAGGATAGAAGGCAATGGAAACAACTATTTTTAAGGTGAAGTATAAACACATTTTACAAAGGAAACTGTATGATGTGGTGCCTGTAACAGCTATGAACAAGATTCGATCACTCAAAATGTTTTCAATCCCATCTGCTTGACCACAGACAAACCACAGAAGAATTGGTTTTGCCTCTTGCTAAGATAAGGTACAAGAAAGTTTCCTACTCTGGTGCAAACTCCAGATGTGGGGGAGCTGCCTTCTGGTAACAGGCTGCAAAGCTAAACAGTGATTAAGCAAAAAAAGATTAAAAAGTCTTAATCATAAGGTTTCACTTTAAATCTAGCTTCAATTCATGTAGAAACACCTTCCAGAAATTCCAGTTAGCTGCATCAGAACAAGTGATCTGTTCTCCTTTATGTCTATGTCACAATAAAAATCTCAATCCATGTTTCAGAAGTTTTCCCTGCCTCATCTGCTGCACTTTATAAATAAGAAGTTTTTAAAGTGTCAGTCAGGAAATTGCAAATCCACCCTATCATAATGAGAAAGAATTTCAGCTCACTTTGATTCAAATTGCAGACACCAGCCCTGAGAGCAGCAGTTTCACCACTCCCATGGTGAAAGCCTGGAAATAGGAACAGCTAAATCCCAGAATTATAGCACAAGAAAATCTCATTGGTGGGATTCAGACGCTTGGTATTTCTGCCAGCTACACACAGGCATACACCATACACCTCCCTGGAGTGAAAACAACACTTAATGTTACCTTTTCTAGTTTAATTCTCTTCACTTGAAAGAATATATTACCGTATCAAATACTGAACTGAATGTGTTTTTCAAACAGAAAGTTGGAGTGAGATTAGCCCAGCCATGCTTGAGCAGTACTGAAACCTGTTTTCAGATTTAAAGCACAGACTGCGTTGGCCAAATTCCAAGTGAAAATCCTATGTTTTTGACAGTTACACTGCATCCAGACACATCTCTCACCTGTGGCTTCATTTTAGGAACTGTTAAGCTCTAAATTTTACTTCCTTCTCAAGACCAGGGTCTATTCATGCCATTCATTAAAATCTAGTGCTCACAAATATAGAGCTCCTAGAAGATTTTGTTCTTCATCTGCTAAAGCTGCTAAGCACAGTACTATACCAGTGTTAATAGCTACAGATGCAAGGTATTTTCTTACAGCTGCTCTGATTCTCATGTATTTGGAGAAGCTGTGGTAATGTAAGGAGTTTAGGTATTTCAAACAACTTCTTTAATGTCTCTGAACAAGAGAAATTAATTCATGTTAGACTATTCTTGGTCCTCTGACAATACACAATTAAAACTAAATTTAAAACTGAGCAAGATGCAGAGATTAGTGTCAGCTAAAAGATGAAAGAGCATCCAGCAAAAGTGGACCTGCCAAACACTGATAGTACCCCCTGTTCACACTCAAACTCAGCTGAGCCATCAGCAAACATGAGCACAGTGATGTGCTCAGGTAAAGACTTCCAAAGTCTGACCTGGCCTAGGGATATGTTACAAGATAAGCAACACACAGTAATATTGATGAGCAAGTCTGAAGCAAATGCCTCCCTCCTCTAAAACTAAGGAGGAAAAAAAAGCTCAGATCTGGAAAGGAAAAAAAGCAATTTTTCCCCAGAATTCAGTATAAAATTCTATATGGTGGGTCTTTCCTTATCCACAGGAGAGAATATTCAAACTACTCTTCCTGATAAAAATGATCACAAACTGTTCTCTCTCCAATCATTTATCTCAGCACCTGCTACCCATCTAAAATTGTCTTTCACATGTCATACATACTACTAGATTTTCAAGAACAACTAAACATATTTACAGGTAGCAGCCTGACCTCATAGCTGTTTTTTAATGCCTCAGAACATGGTTACTGGACTTCAGACATAGGCACATTCAGTCTAGCAAACTGTTTTCTTTTCAGGTTCTGCCCCCTCCTCCACGTTCTAAGTGGCTATTGTCCTTGATTGTAAGGAAAGTAAATTTTGAGTTTCTGCAAATAACATAATTAAGAGACTGTGCCTGTTTTGATAAATATTCTCTTTCTACTCAAAGAAAAACCTGCAGCACTCTGTTCTGACTCTACTTAGAGGGAGTGCCTGGCCCTGTATGAGTTCAGCCCCCTCCCAGCCACAAGCTGAACCATGCTCTGCCTTCAACTGCCACACAGCATATCCATGGCAACTACATGTAGGAGAGTGTATTTCAACACACAGACACAGATAATACTGTAATTCATGGGTAACTTGTTTCTGGTCGGATGCTTAAACAGCATGGTGATATAGATTTCACAAATCCAAGATGACTCTACCACAATTTACTCTTGAACTACTCCTGCTGTGCTGTTATGGACCCATCCAGCTCCAGTGCTTCAGCTCTCACAAGTAAGGGATCCCTTAGCCTGCCAGGATCTGTGCAGCCAAGGTGATAAACATCAAACATCATGAATTCACTCTGTGCTAAGTGGAGTCTTCAGATGCTGCCAGGATTGATCCTTTAGGGACTTAAGCAAGACATAAAAATTGCACAATAATAACATGAAGATGAGGCAGAAAACAAAGTCCTGATAGTCTTTTTTTTTTTTTTTTTTTTTTAGTCCTGAATAGTTTGGTGCAATACAGATGATTCCTACAGGTGTCCAATTCTGATTGAGGTTTCAGTTGTAAAGAAAAAAAGAAAAATGTAATTCCTATACAGTTCCTGGGGATTTTTAAGGCTTTGATGGAGGATTAAATAGCTGGACAGCTAAGTCTGCACACCAAAACACTTCAATACATAGACATGCCCTTACTTTACTATTGAAATACACAGAAATAAAAATGAAACAAGCAGCACCAGAAATCTGATTATATGTTATGTTAACTGGCAGTCTGGTTACAAATCAATTTCCTCAGACATGCTCTGTCTGAATGATTATTTACGAATCTCTTTGCAGAGCTTGAAATTGACAATTTGTTTCATGTCCTTGCAAATGTTAAAACATGTCAGGAGAAGGAGATATAATTCTGTTGAAATTTGTAGTTCATCTAACTTTTAGAAGTCATGCTGTCATTTTACATTGCTCTTCACTCCCTTTCTCAGAAGTAATAACTACTTTTTTTTTTTTTTTTTTTTTGTGATACTGAAAGTCTCATGTGCATTCACCACTTACAGGAACCTTCGTATCATTCAATATGAATTTTTAGAAAACAAAAATAAGGTGACCAAACCTGATCAAATCTAATTCTATAAATATATCATTTATTCAGAGAAATCAGGTGAAATTATACATACGAACTATGTATCAGTGTCCACTCTTTAGGTCTTTGGAAAGAAGAATCTCTTACTCCACATGATCTCAACAGAGAACTGAAAACATCTGTTGTTTTCACGACTGCCATTGGCTAATAAAAATTACCCTATCAGTTAATATCAGCTGCAGATGCTCACTTAGTTACCATAGGCTCACATAGTTCCTGTAGGCTACTACCCTGAAAACAGCAGTCTAGAATCAGAATTTACACTTGATCTTTCTTACTAGAAGTGACACACTAGCTTCTTAAATGTTCTTAACAGAGCAGACACAGAACTTCAGGAAGTCCTCATGAGCATATTTCAGCATAAAGCAACACGACATATAAACAATTACAAATATAAATATCTCTGAAGCCTACAAATTCATTTCTCTTTTTTATTGTATTCTTTCCACTTGACCTCAAAGCTTGGAGAGAGCGGCAGGTCCACATTGCTCCACATATCAAAAACCTGCTTGCACCCATGTCAAAGCCACTGGATTGAGTCAGGAGAGCCAACTCCTTCTTCCTAAGCCTTCATAGGTCCCCATCTTACTGAGATGTATATTGAGAGTGTCATTATTTGCTCACAAGCCTTTCTCCAAAGGGAGAGGCTTGCTGCTTGTCTCTGGAGTTGACCTGGGCCACCTCAAGGAATCAAGTAATTTTATTGAACTAGACAGGGAGAAACAGCCAAGCAGTCCTGACATTATTCCCTCCTGTACCTGTATTACCCACAAAGCCCCATGAATGCAAATCCATGAAAATTAATTAGCAGCTCCTATTTATTGTGAAACTAGGAATGCTACATTCAGTGGTTATCCTGCTGCACAGGAGTTTTTCTGTTGTGCCAGTGTCTCTGCTTGAAATATCAGGCTGTGCTATCAAAACTGATTCTTACTGAGCCTTTGAGATGGACATCACTTTTATTTGAGCCATGACAGAAAAGCTAAAAATATGCAAATAGAAGAAGCAGAGAACTTTTGTCACTTCTATCAATGCAATAACCCCACTCTCAGCTGCCCAGCCCTTGTTCCAAGGCAATTCCTGTTTATCTGCAGTAGGATTTACCCCCATATGTTTCAGGAAACTTTTTGTTTAGTGAAGGAGAGGTAGAACATCTATGAAATGAAACTAAAATCTGTGCCATTCTGAAAGAAAAATATTTATCTGTAAAGCCTCGCTCTGTTGAATCCCACTCCCTCAAGCGGAATTAAGGCACAATATATATTTGTCTGAGATCTGAGTCTTATTTTCTGCAAGCCAGTGAGCTTTTATCACTCCCAAATGGCATCTCGCAACTTGAGTAAATCATCTTAAAACTTGGAGTTAATTCTGCAAAATGAAATGAGACTAAAACAGTCACCATAGGGTGCACAAAGGGAAATATGGCTATTAGCATCAGACTCCTGAGCATCTTAGTTACAGGACTATAGCAGAGGGGAGAAAAATTTGAGCCCATGGGTCAAATTCTAACAATCAGCAAGTGAAAAACATCCTACATCTTACATGTGACCAGAGGCATTTCCAAGCAGCTGGTTTCTGTGGCACAGTTACTCAGAGCAGGCAGAGGTACCAAAGCCTTTGAGACTGCTGCGTTGGCTGGAAATTCACTCTTAAACTCTCTCAGTATTATCTACTCTCTTCTTCAAGGAGTATGTTCAATCACAAACCCACAAATTCCCAGAACTCTCACACTGTCATATTTCTCCTTCAAAAATATGTGATCGACAATATCTTTTACTGCTGAATGTGGTACTCCATTTTCCTGTAAGAAATGAATGTCAGTGAAAAGAACCTGCTGCTAGCGTGGAATTATAAAAGCTAAGAAAAACAGACCAACAGATCATGCATAAAGCAGAGAAGAGGCTCGTGTAATAAAAGATGACAGGCAAAACTGCCCAGAAGCCAGCTTCTGTGCTAATGTTGACCTCAGCCATTAAATATCTAGTTAAATACTTAATGGGTAACTTTTAGAATTAGTACTGGAGATGCAGATAGATACATAGATAGTCAGATAGATAGACACACACCCCACACCTTCCCACCTACTGCTGTTTAATTCTGCTCCCATATTGGTATGTAACTGAAGGCAAACGTCAGACATGCTACAGAGAAAAAGCACAGCCTACATTAAGGGGCTTAGGCTGTGAGCATGGATTTCTATGTATCTTGCACATCATATATTTATACTTATGCCAATACTGTATGCAGCTATTGGGTATCATTTACTGCCACTTTTCGCAAATATAAATGTCATATGATGCAAAATAATGGAGAATTGCCAGGTCAGACCCTTCAGCCCTTCTGTGTGATTACAGCATTTCTAAATAAAATATTCTACTCTAGAATAAAACAATAGGGAGGAGGGAAACAAGCCTTCATAAAGCAAACAATCAAGATTTGATTGTTACACGTTGGAAAAGCAAGGTGCACCACTGCCGGCAGCCACAGACATTCTGCCAGCACATCTAACTGGAGGCACCAGCACTGAGGTTGCACAGGAAACCCAAAACTCCAGACTAACAGCAAAGTCATTACCCTGCCCTGGCTATTGACAGCATAAGGAAGGGTGGGAGAAGCATTTTCTCTACTCCCACCAGGCACCAAGGATGCTCTTTGGGTATGAGCTCAGTAATACCCAGCTGTCCAGATGGATTATTCATCAAGAAAGAAATGGTAACATCCTACTTAGTCTCTGCTTTCAGTAAAAACACTGCTCTCACAAATGGGGACAGGATGTCTATATCTACAGGAATGAATGAGGACAAAATGTGTCCTTCTTTGACTTTCTAGAGAAGGGTCATGAGGAAGGGAAAGAACATTACCACTCTTCAAGAATGCTTTCCAGCAATCACCCTGCTCCCTGGAATACAAAAATATATGTCTTTCACATCATAGTAAGATTAGTACTAAAACAAATACTGCATTTCCTTCAAGCTGTCATTTTGTACTGGTATGATCTCCAGCTTCACTGGAGTTACAAAACAAACCAGCAATGGGTATTAAAAAGGAATGGCAGGTCAGTAAGCAGACAGTGGACCTCAGACACATCAGATAATATATCAAACAAATACAGCCCTCCTCTTCAAAGTACAACTGTGAATGCAACCGGTTCTCTTTCAGCTGTAATCTATAGCAAAGATGAAAACAGCCACAAGGTAAAAGCTAAATCAGAAACAAAACATCAGCACCTGCTCTGCCATGAAGGGACCACCATCCCTCTGATAGTTATCCACCTGCTGCTAAAGAATCTCACCAAGGTTCCTTGTCAAAGCATCTGCTGAGCTCTATCTGGCTACCAGCAAATGGCAAGCCTTGGGGGTGTCATTTAACTATGTTAACATGTGACTGAAAAGATGCACATTATCCATTTTTAAAAAGAAGCACCACCATCAAAGCTGAGCTTTACAACTGATAGCTATCAATTGTGTCTATTCAAGAGTCTTAAAGCTTAAGTACCCGAGTTGTTTAAAGATTTGGAGCTTCTGCTCTGTCAGAAACTCCAACAGTGAGATTTGGACTGTTTTGTTCTGAATTAAAACACCAACAGCAGAGAGGAAAATTTTTAAAAAGGAAAATAAAACAAACCCCACACAAAACCCAAATAAAAAAAAAAAAGACACTACTCCAAAGCAAACAAAAAAGAAAAAAAAAAATCCAGACTTTTTCAGAACTAGTAGTTCAATTCAAAACTACTATTGCATTTCATTTTACTAGTGAGGACAAAATGTTTTATAGAAATGGAAACAAAGTCATTGTAAATGATTGAAAAACTAAATAGAACAGAAACAGTGAAACAGGAAAGGGCCATTTCAACATAATTTAGATGGAACTAGGTTAATTATAACTTTTCTAAGATTGAAAAGCACTTGGCTTTTTAAACAACAGTAAGAGTAACATCTGTTCTGCTTATTCATTTTTCCATTGTGTTCCAATAAGCATGCAGTGAAGAAAGAAACAAAAGCAGAGATGGAAGTATACAGATTAAATTCATATGAAGACTACAAGCATCAAATTCTGTTAACTGTCATGGATTAATATCACAGAGCTGCAGGGTTTTATGCACTGACCTTAAACAAACTCCTACTTTAAGGCTATATAACTAAATTTGTAGCATCAGCATAGTGAGATGAACAGTCCTGATTCTCCACTGCTTTATAGCTTCTGTAGTTAGCTACAAGAACACAACTGCACACTGTAAATAGCTGCAATATTTTACAGCCACACTGCACAAGCATAAATCACTACACAAAGTAATTACTACTTTGGCACCAAGTCAGTAATATCCAATGTACAAAACACGAAAATTATATTTTTGGGTGATTTCAGCTTTGGAGGCAGAGCATTCAGTTGCAAAAGCTCCCCAGGTCTCAGCCGGCTCACTCTCTGCTTCTGCCACCCAGCAAGACTAACTGTTCCTCCTCTAAAAGACATAGCAGATCCAAGTCTGTAATGATTGAAAAAAAGAAAAGGCAATCCATAAACTACAGGCTCTGCAGTGCATCCTGGCATGTGTCAATCACATTCCCACCCAGGAGAGTTTAGCAGCCCCCACGATAGGCTCTGAATGAGCAATAAAGGTTTTAAGTGAACACGTATTCAACGTTTTTATTTAACTGAGCTGAAGGCTAATGAAAGAACATTCAAAGAATGAGCTAATTTGTATGTTTATTATGGAACTAAGCAGAACAAAACGCCTGAGATTACTCCCAGCAATCCACAAATTTATTTGAAAGTAAAGAACAAAACCTAAAAGAGATGTTTTGAAAACAAGGTAGATCTAACCACCTTTGCTTTCATGAATACTAATTAACTCCCTTTCTGTAGTCACAGAAAGGGTACTTAAGCTTATGTTCCTTCTCTGCCTCTTCTTTGAAAGCTCTGAAGAGGGAACTGTCCTTCACTCAGAAGGGAAACGGGTTTGTTTCCGGTTTACTGGCAAGCCAGGCTGCTCTGAAATCCCTTGTATTTTCTCCACAAACCTCAAGTGTTCTCTGCGATTTATGCAGATTTAAACGGCATCGAATCCACCCTATGAGGTCTCTAAGGGATTTTGGCCAATGGAAGCAAATACTGAGTTTGGGTTTTTCACATTGATTCTGCATTCTTTATGTAAATATGTCTATTGCCCACACTCTCAAACTTGCCCTTTCTCCCAGAGTTTGCTGTTCTCACTCATGAATTGGTGATTTCCTTATTTTAAATTATCTCCCTGTTCTCAATCAGCACCATCTTTTGCTTCCCCTATCAGCACTCTAAGGCATAATTGTTAATGCCCCATGCCAATACACCATGCCAGAACCAGCATTTTCGGGTGTTTTTGCATAGCCAACTGTGAAAGGTCAGGTTCTGTTACCTTTACAAGAAGATGGAAGCCTTTACACACTGTAGGCTCAACTAAGAGAATCCTTCAGGAAACACTCATCAGGAACCTCCTCTGCTTGCCTTATGTGGCACAAACCTGTCCTTGGCAGCTGATTTCTATTTTGTATTCAGGATTTCTGCACACAGCAGATGCAACTAAAGGCTGAACCAAGTGCAGAAGGGGTCACATTGCCCTTTCCCATTACCGATTTGACCTTAACAGGGGATAGTAACCTTTAACGCTAGGTCAATTGCCAATAATGCCTATGGCACTATCACTGACAGAGAAATGCTGTTCATCCCACCTTCAGAAGTCTATCTAACCTGTCTTAATGGAGCAGAAGAGTGCTGGGACTCACCAAAACTCACACCCAGCAAGAGATTCTTCCTCCCAGCAAAGCTGTGTGGTAGGTGTGGACTGTGCCTTCAGTCTGAAAGACAATATGCAGAAAGCACCTCCACTTCTGCTACAAACAAGCTGCACAAGGTAGCTCCTTCGGTGTCTGGGTAAACTCCACATAAACAATCTGTTAATTCCACTGTCAGTCTGGTACAGCAGTACTGAAGAACAGATTTCTATGGCTTCCAGACATTTTTTAAATTATCTTTGGCTTGTAACTTCTGAATTCCTTTTAGGCAGTTACTAAGAGATTGGAGTTCATTCAGATTAGGTCCAGGCTGCCAACCAACCTCAAGTAACGTTCCAAGCCAGCAAGAGCTAAGTGCCTGTGAGCATCTGCCTTCCTACTCCACACAGTATCTTAGTATTTACATCTAGAGGTGGCAAAAACTGCAGCTGCATGTGAAATGCATATAGAAACTGAATGCAAGTCAAAGCCAAACAAGCTACCTGATATCAGTTGTATACAAAATAACTCATCCTCATCCAGTTATACAAACTTCATCATCATTAGAGCACATCCCTCAAAGCATGAAAGAGGAAATTAAATAGAGATCCTCATCTACTTGTGATCCTTAGAAACCTATTTCATAGGTTTACCTCTACAGAGCCTCTATCCTATACAGCAAGCAAAATACAAAGAACAAGATGCTCAAGCTCAGGCAAGTGGTATGTGATGGTAGGATTCCCTCCTGCCCTCTTTCCTACCTAGAGGTTACTGCCAGGCTGGACATGCTGCTGCCCACTCCCCCTACTGCAGGCTCCACACCTCGTTGCTTCACCTTCTCCACCCCATTCAGCAAAACAAGCTGACACATACACAACTATACTGAAGTCAGATACAGCCCTTGCTTCTGTGGCTAATACAGATCACAAAAGGTGTTTAATTATTATAAAATAACGAGCTGTTTTCTTTGCAAAGGTGACAGCAGAGAGAAAACAAGAATCAAGGGAGAGAAATGGGGAAAAAAATCCCCAATATAATAACAAGGAAACGCCTACAACAGCTCTTAAAAAAACAAACAAAAAAAGAAACCAAATTCCTTTCTTCTTTTATTTTTAAGTTTGCAAGCTAATATACTCAGACATTTAAATTAAACATGAGATTTTAATTAAAAAAATATTTGTTTGTGATTTATCTGCCAAATAATTAAAATCCAAGTACTCCCCTAAAGATTCTATGAACAGTTTTCTGCAAAACAGCCAAACAGAATATATTTGACAGAACACTATAAGAGGTGCCACAGGAGCTATGTTCACAAATTCCTGAATCTTCCCAGAAGGCTTCAGGTCAGGGGTTAGAAAGCAAAGGCACAGGGTCAAATTATATTACTGTAGCAGTGGGGAAACACCTTAATTTATATAATCAAAAGAGAGGGACTGTTTCCATTATGGTACCAGGCGTGGGCTTTATGGATAAAGTGAAAACAAAACAAAATGTTGCTGGCGTGAGATTCTATTTGAGAGGAAAATATTGAGAACCTACAGAGAGAAAAGATCTAGAACATATGTATTATAAAAAACCCTATTTTTTCCCATTTCCTAAGTGTCCAGTTCTGGGCTCCCCCATTCAAGAGGGCATAGAATTGCTCAAATATGTCCAGCACAGAGCACTGAAGATGATGAAGGGAATGGAACAGCTCTCTTATGAGGAGAGACTGAGGGAAATGGGGACGTGCTGCTTGGAGAAGAGGAGACTGAGAGATGACCTCATCAATGTTCATAAATATGTGAGTGTCAGGAGGCTGGAGCCAGGCTCTGCTGGGTGATGCCCAATGACAGGACAAGGGGCAATGGGTGGAAGCTGAGGCATAGGAAGCTTCATTTAAACATGAAGAGGAATTTTTTTTCCCTGTGAGGATGACAGAACAACAGAACAGGCTGCCTAGGGGGGTTGTAGAGTTTCCCTCTCTGGAGATATTCAAAACCTACCTGGATGTGTTCCTCTGTGATCTGATATATGTGATACTGCTCTGGCAGGCAGGTTGCAGTAGGTGATCTTTCAAGGTCCCTTCCAGCACCTGACATTCTGTGATTCTGTAATACTGTTGAAAGCACTAAGTGTGGGAGAATGTAAAAGCCTAAAGCAAAATAAAAAGGCACACAAAACAATTTTTGTGTTTAGTGAGCAAAACATCTTCAAAATATTAATGTTATCATTACACGCTCTATAAAGCTCACTTCAAAATTACAAACTTAATTTTCGGTTCATTTTGAACACCATCAGTGAATTTCTCATAAAGGTGGCCAAAGCTGCAACCAGAAGCAGAAAAAATATATCCTGTGTGCTGTCTCTAGCAAGGTCATTACCCTGGTGTCACTGTTAAGGGCTGCATTTGTCATATCACTAAATAACCATATCAGTTTGCTAAGAATAAAATCCGTCACTGAGCACATGATAAATTTCAGTGGTGGACTAGCTGCTTGTCACTAGTAGCAGGGCTTGAAAGCGGCAACCTTTCCTAATAAATATGCTTACTGTGTGTTAAAAACAGGATTTGACATCAAAGCATTCAAATAACTGCAATGAGCACAAAGATGAACTCTAAATTGAACCAAATAATGAGCATCCAAGGTTACAAATTTTAAATGACAGTCATTATTAGAGGTGCATAAATAAGCTACTGATGTGTCATAATACCTACTGAGATGTCAGCAGCAGACTGTTAGGATGGCCTTGGGCTGCTGGCACCTACCTGCTGTGCCAGGACTGCTTCTCAGAGTCTGTCACTGCTAACAGCCTTCCTGCTACAAAAAGAACTGATGGAATGGCACTGAACTAATAAAGCACTCCTCATTCAGGCTATTGGAAAGCTCATTTGCTGGCCCTAAGGAGGGAAAAGTCCTTATAATGGAGCTACAGCATCTCAAGCTCTCTTTCTTAGCAAAGGTTGTTTTTCTTTATTGTACCTTTACAAGCTTTTCATCCAGTCTGATTCTGAAACAGGTCCAGCAATGAAGTTTCAGTACTTCCCAGGAAGCTATTTACATAGTTAGTAGTTATCATCATGAGGAAACCTCATCCTAAATATTCAACTTATATGTTGTATCTGTCTTAATTTAATCCCAGTTTTTCAGCTGTAACCAAATAAATCAGGTGCATCTCTATACTGCTTAGTCTTTGTAACACATGGGTTCTTTCACTGCCTTCCAATTTGTGTTAGATTCCATCCCATGTGACAAAAGCCTCTGTCTTAATGACATCTACAATCCAATCTCTCAATTACAAAGATATATTAGTAGAAGGGTTTGCCCCTTGCTTAGTAACAAGGTTCCCAGATCAGCCACAATGGCCCCCGTTGCTGCGATGCTGCTGCTGCGATCTATTAACCTGCTCCTAAGTTTCTTTCCCTGTTAGATTCAGGGCAGAAACTTGAAAAACAAAGTGTCTCCTCACTTGGATTATGTTTTTTTCCATTTCAGATGCTAGCTTCCACTGACCACATCACTAGCTCTTTTCCCCTAAGCTACTACTGTCTCTAGAAGTGACCTACTTAGATATACATTAGCTTTGAAAACTGGCCTAGCGAGGAGCATTTACATATCTCTTATCAGTAAGAAACTAGTAAAAAAATTTATATTCTCATTACCAGAAGTAGCTTTTTCCTTCATTTTGGTAAGTCTTAAGCCAAAAGGAAATTATTCTTTTTTTGTGGAGTACTTCTTGCTAAGACAACAAAGTTCCTCAAGTTTTCTTTAACACATTAACTGAAATAGTGAGGTAGGACAAGATCCTATCACAAAAGGGAACACTGAATCTTGTACATCATGTTGCAGCTTAAGCACATGTGGGTATAGAATCATAGAATCAGTTGAGGTTGGAAGGGACCATAAGGATAATCTAGTTCCAACCCCCTGTCATAAGCAGGGACACCTCACACTAGATCAGGCTGGCCACAGCCTCATCCAGCCTGGCCTCAAACACCTCCAGGGATGAGGCAGCCACCACCTCCCTGGGCAACCCGTTTCAGGGTCTCATCACCCTCATGGTGTAGAGCTTCTTCCTAACATCCAATCTGATTCTACCCATTTCTTCCATTCCCCCTAGGTCTCATCAGCTTCCCTTCTGAAAGATCATTGGTGGTGACTCCTAACATCCTGCAGCATCCTCACTCTCAGTTACACACCCGCCCCAAGGTCCTCAATGCTTGTTTTTCTTCCCTTTTTCATCCCTTCTCTGTGATTCCATGAAAAACTGGAAGCAGAATCCCTTCAGCAGCTCCTCTGCCATTAACCATTGCAACATTCAATCACAATATGCTTCTCTGCCATCTGACTGTGGTTACAATAGAAGAGAGACTGTTGTAAACAGTTGGGTAACTTCTGCTCTGTGTAGTCAAAACTGTTGCCATGTCCCTCCCACAGAAAACACTGGGATTTTTGGGTGTGCTTTCACAGTTAATGTATGTGGATACTTGGAAGGTTTGAAGCAAACAGCTACCTTTTTCCTTGCTGTAGATACTAAAAGATTCCATACCTCCTGCCCCAAATAGTTCCCCAAAACCAAAAGCACATTTAACAACACACATCCACTCCAACCCAGCAATGGCCAATGGGACACTTGTCAGAATGCATGGATGGCCATCAAAAAGCCACTTTAACCTGATGCATGCAGCTTGAATTTGTTTCCCATTCCCACCAGCACTACAATTTTTACCATCCTGCTGCTGACACAGTCTGGCATGCCCTTTCTGCACAATTGTTGCCTTTGGTCTGGACAGTTCTTACTCTGCTCAGGAAAACAGAACATTGTGCCTTTGTCAGCTCTCTGACTCTGATCAGAACTTCTCACTAGTCTACAAAGTACCTAATTGTCTCTTGTCACTAAAGAAAATACACACACACGCCTGCATTCAGAAAGCCTGGAAGGTCCTGAGGAGCCTGTGTTTACCCAGCCTGAAAATCACAGGTATTTTTTTGAAAGAGCAGAACATCAAAAGAGAATAAACTCAATTCTCCCTCCAGCCCCTATGACAGCTGGGAGTCTGAAGTAATTGCTAAACATGATGAAATCCCTTTAGATATAAAAAAATAAGAGGAAGACAAACCTATCCTCCCTGCAGCATGGTAACAGCAGGCGCAAAACTATCTTTGGTTAATACTTCGATATTTCATGTATGTTTGTTTGCTTTTGGCACATTGATTGTTCCACATTAATCATTTATTGTAATCACTGAATTTGGGGATTATGAAAATAAACTTGGGGGAAAAAGAAAAAAACAACACCACTTATGAAGCCATCTAGTTTATTCCCCAGCTTCAGAACAGCTGAAATTTCTTATCTCAAATATGTTCTAACCTATTTTTTTAGACACTCCAGTCATGTAGAACTCATGACATTCCTGTCAATCACCTACGAGAGTCTGCTCTCCAGCACACTCCTAGAAGCAGGACTTTGTCAACCTAACAAAGCAGAACTGACTTCCTTTTGAAAACAGAGTGAGATTTGCAGCCCATGACATCCGATTCAAGGAAGAACAAAATGCATTCTAGAAGAACATGCTATGGTATCTGTTCGACCTGTTTAAGGCACAGAACTATCTGTCTTTTAAAGATGTCACTTTGTCTAGTCCTGGCTAATGCTGCAGAGCCAGCATTTTCTCCAGAAAGAACTGTGATTGCACATCAGTTTAGGCAGCATTTTGGGCAAGCACTAGAGGAGTAAAGACCAGAGGGGCAGAAGCTGGGAAAGAGACTGAGATCCATGCAGCAGCACAAGTGGAGCCTAGAAAACAGAAAAGCATGCACAGAATTGAGTGTCTGAAGGGACGCACAGAGCTGAAAGGGACTTTGTGGAGTTTGTCAGCAAAAAAAGACTCAGAGCAAATGCAGAAGAACCCACTGTGTTAGGACACAGGGAAGGTAGCACTACAACTCTTGCTTTATTCTGCTTCACCTGCCACTGAATTTCAGAAAGCATTGGGGTTTAGACATGAAGTCAGGCTCATAGACAAGTTTTGAGCATCTGTACATCTTGCCGGATACAGAGCTTTTATTTTTAATATTTCCAAACACTGTAACGCAACTCCAGTACAGAGAGACTTCTTCGATTTCAGCAGGCATTAGACAGAGGCAGAGGTGGTTTGAGTTATGAATCCTTTCTCTCCAGTATTATCAAACACTGCATGGAACCCACTCTGCAGTACAGCTCTGTTCTGAAGTACCTGCAAGACACAGGTCTCTGGGTGCACTAAATCAAAAGTTCTTACACTGACAGGATATTAGAGAAATGTAAAACCACACTCCCCAAACTTGTAATTCAGTTGCTATTTCCTTTTGAAAAAACTCTATGTTCTAAAACATTAAATGAGAACAGAGTATTTCCTAATCATACTGATTAAAGTGCATGCAATTAGGCCTTGCACTTCCAATACCCAAGCTATCAAAAGCCATCATTGTGAAATCATATTTTACTTTCCTCAGGTTTACTCCATTTGGTTTTATCTCTAGAAAATTCTTAGTAACCAACTCAACAGCAACCAGATTCTTTCTTTTAGGCCAAAAATTCATTAAGTGTGTAGACAGAAATCAGCCTACTGAAGTCCTGTGTTGTAAACAGAAAAGTTAGGGGTTGTTGGTGGGCTTTTTCCTCATGTAAGCCAGTACAAAACAGAACCACTGCTGTTCACCAAACCAGACTTCCTAAATTTTGCATCACAGCAGATAATTTGAGCCACGGGGTAGAGCAAAAAATGTTGTCTACTATGCAAAATGTCTGCAGCTTAAAACAGATTCAAGAGATAAGTGCTTTGCATAATCATTGGTATTTAGAATGCTATTCCGAAAGCATTTTGGGGAAAAGAGTTTGAAAAATCCTAGAAGGATGTTTAAACGTTGAAGTTGATGACTATTTCTTCCACCTTAAAATTGTTTCTTGAAGGCATAAGAATTTATACACATGAACGTGATGTTTGGCCTCTAATTCCATGCTTCATTGCCAGTGCCTTTAAAGATTAATGAACACTCAAAATACTCCAATGTTCAGACTTTCCACTAGGTTGGGAACTCAAGAGCCCACATTTCATCCTATTGTGCCAAGTTTTATCCCTGGAATGCTTTTAAAGAAGCAGTCTCATAAGTAACCCTGTGACTTTGTTCTCATTAGACCATGAATCTCCAAGATGCTGGTCTCATTGGGAAAGGGATCTCAGGCAGGATATAGTCGCTCCAGAAATGTATTCTTCACAATGCACTATTTCATCACTCCTGCTCTACACCACAAAGAAAATTGCTGTACTCAACTCTGCAGTACAACAATATGATTTCTAGTACAAATAATGTCTTCATTTTGACTGGTTTTCTTCACACCTTTACTCCTAATTCCTTCAAATATCCAATTTCTCTATAACAATCACTTTCCCCTAGCCACTCAATCCCTGTAAGATTAAACAGAAACCATGCAGGCTGACTCAAACAGCCTAACAGCCAGTGCCCTCCAAGGGCGGATAAGCTAGAAAAGCCATATTGCCAGACCCCAGGTACTTAGGTGTAGGGAAGCTCTGTCTCCTGACACCCACCACACTGAACACAGCAAGCTGGCAACATTTATCCTTTCACAAGCTAACAGTTCCCACCTATGCATGTCTCTTTCCAATATCCTGCTCTCCTTTGGAGACTTAGTTTTCCTCCAAATACTGCTAGAGGTAACTGAAACCAGTAAGTCAGTCATCTACTGAATTGCAAAATGAGTTCAGGCGAGCTCTGATGCAAGTTCCAGAGGCTAAGTTTAAAGAGTAGAACTCTTTTCCTTTCCTTCTGCAATGACAGCAAACCTATTGTCTTTAATATTTGATCACAGCTTTCTAAGTCTCAGAAAATATCCTCAGTTTAACAAACAAACTAAAACAAACTCAGCACATAACACACAAATAACCCAGCCACTAAATAATACATTGCAGGCTTATTTTAAGCCATATGAAGACTAGAGTCCTGCCACAGATTCAAGATCTCTTCCTATTAGAAAGGTACAGGAAACAGCAAGCATCTAAAATAGCCAGAGGACACTGGACTCATAGTCCTTTTGTACCAGCTACGATGGTATTTTCAATAAGGTAGCACCTGTGTTACGATCATGAGGAATATGCATCATTTGTGTTCAATCTCATTTTAGGAAACCATACAAATCTGCAAACAGCTATTTACTGAAATCCAAGTGGAGAAAATCAAGTGTCCCCCACTATTTGCAGCCTGCTTAGGATACACAACAAGCAGAAAGGCGTTTCTCTCTGTTCATTAATAATGCTCACTGGTTCTCGGCTTATGATGAGGCAGCAGAAAAAGCTTACTAACATATTTGCACTTGACATCTTTGCTCACACAAACAAAACAAAGAACCAACCAGACCTTTACAAAGATCTCAGACACGCCGATGTTGTCGTAAAACAGAAACTTCTTCCATCCTCACAGTTAAAGCATTTTCAGAATACACATTAAATAGCCACCACTGTTCTTCACACTTTCTCCTACACCGCCATTATTATGGTATTACTCACACATTTATGTGACATCCATAAAACTGTGAAAGCTACGAATGCTATCATTAATTTATTCCAGTAAAAAAGGCATTAACTATTTGTTCTTCCTCTAAGCAGTTGCAGAGCCATATATTAAATCCTGCATTAGGTCTCCACACAGCAGCAGGGTGGAGACTGGAGAAACAGGATTGCTTGATTCCTTTTTCTTTATTGTAAAAAATTACTTAATCTAATTATTTTAAACTTTCACCCAAATTAATTCAAATTCAGAAAGCTTGGAGTAAAAAATGCCTTAAAGACAATTCAAAGCTATTATTTAAAGTGGCTTACATAAAGACTACTGCATCATAACCCAACCGAAAGGGCCCAAGACAAGAGACAGAGTGTGCAAATGAGAACACAGGATGATACCCTGCAGACTTCACTTCAGTTTCATAGTCTCATTTCTCACTTCCACTGTAGGGATCTCTTTTTCCCTAATCAAATCTATCTGCTTACTCATTTTTAAGCAAGACAGTTTTATTGTTTTGCTTTTCATCAGCCTTGTTTCAGTAACACTTGCTCGTGGCCAATCAAACATCTTTTACATTTTTATTAGTAATAACATAATAAAGAATCCAAAGCTAGAGTTTGCTCTCCTGCTCTTCAGCGGTTTTTTAAGACTTAGAGACTTTACCTTATCCTCAGTCTTTCTTTCTCCACTATTTGTGCTTTGTAGAATCATGTTCCCATTCTTCCTGCCTTTAACCATTTCCACTTTTTCTGGTGTTCGGGTTTTTTTGTGTTTTCTTGTTTGGTTGGTTTTGGTTGTGTTTTTTTTCCCCCAGAACACAGTGGTAAAATGCAAAATCTCAAGAAAGCTGTCAGCCCCAGTTTACCAGCAGGAAGCCAGTTTCTGCTTCTGCATACAGTTTGCCACAGTAAACAAGAAAGCCTCGCATAAATCAAATAGTGGGATTCATTTCACTGCTGTTGAGAAGAGCAACAGACATAAACGCAACAGCACAAAGAAGGAATTGAATAAAGGTGCTCCCTCTCCTGCACAGAACTTTGGCATATAAACGGATTCATCTTATTTTCAACAAAACAGGGGCTTGGTAACCCACTTGTAAGAGTTCCAAATTAAACATTTCAGTCTTTTCTCCAAAAAACATCAGGCTCCCATGCAAATTCAGTAACCAAAGACTCAATGCTGCAAGATTTCAGCTACATCCCTCTTTGGGATTCCCTACCACTGAGCGACCAGCTCCCACCCAGCACACTGTCAGCTAAGGATCACATACTGATATTCCCCACATGCAGGATGCACATCACTTGCAGATATGAATGTCACCCTCATCATCACATGGGTTCCTTTCTGAAAGTAGCTCAAACTCCTCAGATGCATTAAGTGACTCAATAGATGTCACTGTTTACCATGGGAGGTCATCCTTTATGTGCAGCAAGGCACAGCTGCAGCCCTCTCTCTCAAACAAGGCTTCCAATGTACCCATTGATCTCTCATTACAGCGACTACTCACCACAGCACAACTCAGTCAGTGAGGTACCTTGCACAGACAGAACCCTGCAGTGCCAGCTAGCCCCATGACTCAGATCAGGCTGCCTTCAATGCTGAGACATCACTCAAGCAATTTCATATGCCTTTTCTCAAAGCTTTCCAGTTTAATTATTCCATTTTCAGCCTTCCAGATTCTTAACTTGTAAATCTTGTGAATCAGCTGGCATTTAATAACTCTGCTAAAGATGATAAAGTCATTTTGCATTTATGGCCTTGCTGCAAACAACTTTTTACTGTTAAATCATTGTTCCAAGCCTTTTCTCACAGAGATCATAAACTCACTTTCAACAAACACTTCACTGACTCTGTGTAGACCTACCAGAACATCAGGCCACAATATCTAACAACTGTCTCTTCACATATATCCAAACAAGGAAATCAATTTGCTCTAGTGTACTGAGCTGCTAATTTACCAGTTCAGCTTTTTGGTTCAGACTAGGCTACGCCAGCAACAAATATCTCTCAGCTTTCTGCTTTAATTTCCACGAGACTTCCATTTGTCTCATCTAAATTCCAGAAAGAAAAAAGCAACATTCCCTAACTCCCCTCCAAACCCACTTTTTTTAAGGAATATACATCAAAACAGACTAAAAAAATGCAAGAATAAAAGGTCTTTTCCCAAACCTTGGTATACAGAAGAAATTAAGTAGCCAAGGGTACCATGATCTGGGCTTTTTTTCCCTCATATTATGAAGGAAAAACCTCACTCCCTGATTTCCAGGGGCTTTCTTAAAATATATTGTATTAATTCATGTGAAGTTAATAATAAAATCTTATTAAATCTTGCTCACACCAGCATGCTAACTTTTCATTTTCTATCTCTTACAGCCGTTTTTATGTAACAGGCTACAAAGTCCAACCCCTTCTAATATTTCCCTGACACTTTCCATTCAAAACAGTACAGAATCAAATTTCCTTAATCTCCACTGCAGTCGCCCTCACATTTTTCTCTGTACTTGCTTACTGAGCTGACTTTCACAGAGCAGGCTAAATATCTGTCACCCATTAAATTATTTCTTTTTCAAAGTTCCAGAAGGTTGTAAGCTGAAAAATAAAAACTTCTTGTGGTACCACCAGACAGCCTTACATATTCGACTGGAATTACTAAAGATTACTATAGTAGAAAACACACTATAATCATAAAAACAAGATACAATTTTGATTTGTTTTTTCAATCACATTTTTTCAGACCATTATGTAAATAAATGCATTAATTTTTTTTCTACCTTCTGCCCAGGCAAGATTTCATCTCTCCTCTCAAAATAAAGCAGCTCTCTGAGACTGACAATACATTTTGAGAGGGAGACTGCCATGAAGTAATGAAGTGGGATTGTCGTGGTGAATCCCATTTCATCCTGGCTTGCTTTCTCAGCTTTGCTTTTGGAAGACAGAGCTCTTCTTTGACATTTCCCTCCTCCTGGCTACTCAGTAGCCTGTCACAGGTGCCACCTTTCTCGCTCAGTTCCCTTTGCTGCAAAAACCCAGCGAGAGATGACTCTAAGTACCCTTCTCACATGGGATAGGTTCATTAGCACCAAGTCCAGATGCTGCATTCTCCTTTCCTTACAGCCATGTTGGAACATGCCACAGTGTAATTCTGTGCTCATACTTCATTTTTGTGGCTTTGAGATATTGGTTGGCAAGCTCATTAACCTGGAGGCACCTGATGCAGTCACACTCTACCAGGATAACAGATGTGCCTATTACTCCTTGGTACATAACTGCCAACCCAATACAAAAGTTAACCTATTCCAGGTCCCCTCTTTTCTTTCACTGGTTTCATGATGTCCTATCTCTTCTCTCAGTTCCTTCTTCTGCCCTGCAGGCCCTAGAGGCAGTTGTATTTTGAACAACAATGTTGTGCTACAGCCTGAAATCTCTTGGAAATATAAATTATGACTGCACAAGAGAAGAAACTGAATTCAATCATCAGTCAAGAAAGGCCTTATTGATTATCTGCACTTATCTGTTCAAGAAATACCACCTGATTAATGAAATGTGAATTAGCCTGAGGAACACCAGGCATGAGGAACTGCAGCTGCTGCAGGCTAAAGCTCCGCTTTCAATTACTGTGAGGGAGCTGCTATAATAGCCACAGGTTTCCACAGAAACCAGTAAGTCATCGTCACATTCAGAATCGTTTTGCCTGGCTGCTCAGTGTCTGTATGACACGTAGTACTCTGCTCAGGTCCGTTTTCTAACTATGTGTGCTAAGGAAATCTCATCTAAGATAGTCTGGCAAATTCTGACACCTCTGCAACTGCAGATGCAGGACTTCTGTGTGAACCATCTCCATTTGTCTTTACAGCTTCAGAGCTCACCATCAATATCAACACCAAGGAGAACTTCCATGCTTTCATGCTCTGTGCAGGCAGCAATACCAACACCAACAGTGCAGGCCCTTGTCAAAGACAATAAAGGAAGCTCTTTTCTGCCTCTGTGCAGCTTTCTAAGGAAGCCCTGTTCTTATGCAGTGCCCTATATTCAATACCCCTTGTACTGCAAAAAACATGGCAAAAGATAAGCATTTACAGAATTTGCTTCTGGGGGATTTATGAGTTTATCAACACTTAGCTCAGATCCCTCCAGCTGCACACAGCAGAGGCCCATAAAGTAGAATATCCATTTAGCTTTATTAAGTTCTATTAAGTATATTACGTAGAGGAACTAAATTACAAATCATAATAAAGCCAGATGAGCCAATGCTGAATAAGAGCTCATGCAGAAAAAGTATCACTTCAGTATATTTTTCAGCTCAGTAGTTTTTTCTCATCTGTGCACAAGGGTATTACCATTAAAATGACAGATAAGATGACAAAACTTTACATCTTCTCCACTTCCAATCAGAGCTTCCACATGACGTACAACCATTAGCAATTCATATACAATATTGCCACCCCACAAGCCATCAATTCACATCACTGAAGCCTTCTGAGGATTTGGTTGGTTTAATAACCACAATGTCAGAGAGGGACAAAACCATTACTGATTTGCTGCATTGAACCTGGACACAACACTTCAGCTTTTGCTTCCACGCTCACAAGCACAAACAAGACAAAATTCAATTCTTATTTGTGAAGGGCTCTCATGGGTTTGTTTCTGAATTTGACTATCTGTAACTTAAAGCTTCTCTTCAGTAAAATCAGTTCTAAAGTTGACAGTGGATCTCTAAAGCAATTAAGTCCAAAGCCAGTAAGTTAAAACTTCTGTTAATTATACACAGTGTTACTAATAACATTCCTCATCTTTGCTCCTCAGCAGTTCAGACAACTAAGTGCTGCTTCTTTGGGAATACACTCAATGTCAAACCCCAACCAGCAAAAGAGAAACCAGAGATGTGGGTGTAAGGATCAGGATGTGGGTAGCTGCTCCTTCGGAACACAGATTAAAGAACCACCTTACATTTATGTCAGTTTACTGCAGGATAACAACAGGAATTGCCAGTGGATTTTCCACCAACAAGTAGGTGCGTGTCAGCACATCAGGCTGCCATTCTGACATGCACCTATTACTCTTTCAAACCTACCAAGATGCTGTTCTTTTAGTTCCCTAGTTCTTAAAATCATTACCTACTTGAATTCAGACATCCAAAGTCAGACTGAGATTTAGACTATCATATCTCATTTATATCAACTGGTTTAGTTCTTGCACTTAAAAGTCACTGTTTTCACACAGACATCCTTCAGACTTTCAGCACCAATCCCTCTAATCCAATCATTTTGGTTTCTGAAGCAGTTGGAGCAACACAAACTAGTGAACTGCATGGATAGTGCCCAGGCTACCTACAAGCACTTACTGCAAAAGGCTACATTAGGTTCTGGTTTGCAAGTACTAAACAGTGACAATAAGATCAGACTTTTCTGAATGAGGGACAATTCAGGATGGATGTTATTTCTCCTTCTTCTGGTCCACAAGTTTCTATATCATACACTCAGATAGTGGAACTCCTGCTAGGGAAAGATGAGTAAACAGGTAATAAGCTTGCTCAGCCTGACTCCAACAGCAATTTTTATAGGCCAGCTCTGGTGTTCTGCAAGGTTTTTGTTATCCGAGGAGCAAAGGAGAGGGAAAGGCAATCAAAATCTGCTCTTAAAGTGCCGTAAAGTCTCTGTTTCCATCATCCCATTCTCAAGAAACTTGCCAGCATCACAGCTTTTAGTGGTTGTGACTTGATATAATTTAACCCTAATCACAGCTCTCTTTCTGTATCCGCTTTGCCACACTGCTTTCTCCAGGACTGACAGCACCTCTCCTCATCTGTCCCAGCTGTCTATGCAAACTAGCAACAAACATACCTCTTTGGAGCGAAGAGACATCAGAGAAGGAATGAAGTCACCAGGTCAGTGTTTCCTAGGATAACTTCAGGATAGCATAACACTCTGAATATCCTGATGGCTCTAGTCTAAGGCCAAAGTCAAATCATCCCTCAGGACTTTAGAGAGGGATAATCCTCTGTTATAAATTGCTCTACGCAAGGATACAAACCAGATAGGGCAAGCACAGGTTTTGTGGCAGTTTCTGAAGTGCTGCAATCAACACACAAAAGATTCTCGGGAATTTAAAGTAACTCTTACAATCCTGTGCACTCCCCTACCAGGTAAGGCCATGCCAGCAGCCACTGTTCCAATACACTTGGGCAGGCAGTCCCTTCCTGCCACTTCTGTGCCAGAAGTGGTATTGGTATTTCCAGGCAGCTGCTAGCCACTGAGTCTATGGGGAGCTGGAGTAGATTCTGCCCTTCGAAAAGATTGGCTTCCCACCTCTGGGAATAGGAATAAGCTTCAAAACATCTACCATGAGATACCAGGGGAGTTCCAGTCTGCAGAACCTTGTCAAGGAAAGAGACATCTGTTGAGCTTCACTGTGACATACAGCCAAACCCATTTGCTCTAGAGAGCAAGATGTGTAAAGCATAAACAACTTTAGGGAGCAGAACACTACAACTGGAGGACAGTTGCTGTCAGAAGCTCATATTAGTCCAGCAAAGAAAGATATATAACACAATTACGTTTCTGTCCCTTGCACTATTTCAGACTGGACAAGTAAGCTCTACGTCCAAATCAGTAGTTAGAACATGAAGGAGAAAATGGACACTTTGATATCACAGGATATCAATGGTTGGAAGGGACCCAAAGAGGTCATCGAGTCCAATCTCCCTGCCACAGCAAGACCATACAATCTAGCTCAGGTCACACAGGAACACATCCAGACAGGCCTTGAAAGTCTCCACAGAAGGAGACCTCTCTGGGGAGCCTGTTCCAGCGCTCTGTGACCCTTACAGTAAAGAAGTTCCCCCCTGTGTTGAGGTAGAACCTCCTGTGCTGAAGCTTGCATCCATTGCTCCTCATTCTATCACAGGGAGCAAGTGAGAAGAGCCTGTGTCCCCCCTCCTCACTCTCAGCCCTCATACATTTACAAACACTTACTAAATTCCCTCTCAGTCTTCTCCAGACTAAGCAGCCCCAGGTGCCTCAGCCTCTCCTCATCAGGCAGTGCTCCAGGCCCCTAACCATCCTTGTAGCCTTCCGCTGGACCCTCTCCAGCAGATCCCTTTCCCTCTTAAACTGGGGAGCCTGAAACTGAAAGCAGTACTCAAGACAGGGTCTCATCAGGGCAGAGCAGAGCGGGAGGAGAACCTCCCTTGATCTGCTGGACACACTCTTCCTAATACACCCCAGGATCCCATTGGCCTTCTTGGCCACAAGGGCACACTGCTGTGCCATGGATAACTTGGTATCCACCAGCACTCCCAGGTCCCTCTCCACAGGGCTGCTCTCCAGCAGACCACCTCCCAACCTGTACTGGTGCAGTTCATGATTCCTTCCCAGGTGCAGGACTCTGCGCTTGTCCTTGCTAAACCTCATTTGGTTCCTCTGTGCCCAGCTCTCAGTCTGTTCAGGTCTCCCTGGATGGCCACACAGCCTTCAGCTGTATCAGCCAAGCAAACTTGCTAAGCAGACTCTCTCTGTCCCCTCATCAAAGTTATTGATGAAGATGTTGAAATGCACCAGACCCAGCACCAATTCCTGGGGGACTCTAATGGTTACAGCTCTCCAGCTGTACCTGGCACCATTGATCACCACTCTCTGAACTCTATCTTGTACCCAGTTCCTAATCCAGCTCACTGTCTGCTCTTCCATCCCATACTTTCTGAGCTTGCTCACTAGGACATCATGAGTGATGGTGTCAAAGGCCTTGCTAAGGTCAAGGTAGACTACATCCATCATGTCTCAGTGATGGCAATTATATGATAGTTATTCAGCCTAACACAGATCTCCAGCTTATTCCCATGCTCCATGCATTGGTTTGTAAGCATTTTGGAGAGGGAGTTAATCTATTTGCTTTTACTCTTGCAGCCTGACTATTCTCAGCCACTTCCATGGCGACCAACCTAGCAGTAAGCTCTTCATGTGATGATTCTTTGTTACTTGATCATCATAGTACATCTCTATAAGACCTTAAGAGTTCTTGTGTGTCCCCAGCATGCAGCATGGTAACAGGCTGAAGGCTCTTATTAGCTGATGTGCCATCTCTCAGCTTATACTCATTCCTAGCCCTTGCATCTTCTCCAACACACAACTCATTAAATATCTACCCGCCCTGAGACAGCAGTGGAGCTGACACATCGCCCCACAATTGTCTCAGGCTTGCTTACAGTAAGCCTGGCTTTCTCCCTCCCCCACTTCCAACCTAGTTTAAAGCACAATTAATAGGCCCAGCCAAGCCCTGCGATATGCACCTTCTTCCACTTTGACAGAGATGCAGCCCATCTGCTGCCAGCAGACCTGCTGTCATGTGAGGTAACCCACAGTCAAAAAAGCCAAAGTCCCGCTGGAGGCACCAGTCTCAAAGCCAAGAGTTGAGCAGTGAGTCCTCCTCATTCTTTCTGGGTTAGTCCCTTTAACAGGGAGGATAGAAGAGAATACTACCTGTGCCAAGGATAAACTTTAATGCGTTAAACCAATCTGCTGCATTGACAGCTTAAGGTGTTACCAGCACTGTGGCAAATACCCTAAAACCAAGCCAGCCAATGCTGACAAAAGACTCTTCTATCTACACAAATATTGCTCCTCTTATCTGTTGACTCTCATATGTCTATCAGTTTAACATTCTCATTTGTAAAGTAGCAAGCCTCTCGGTGGAGGAAGCTGTGAAAGCTCTGTGCTGCTGGCTACCCAGCCTTTCCCTTGCTCTCACTGGGAGAGCCAAGTTGACAAACTCAAAGGGAGTTAAAATCTAAACTGTTCAATTGTCAGTCTTTCAGTAATGAAGCATGCCCTTGAGCAAGCATCCTGTAGAGAAAGGAGAGAATGCAGCTGGAGAGGAACAGTTACAGCCTTTAGCATGTGGAATGTGGCTGTTCCTGTTGGCAGCTGTTAGCAGAATTCAGACTGCTCATTTGTACCCTGTGGTGGTTGTTATGGGACAGCCCTTCAGATGTAGGGCAAGCTCAGTGTCCTGTGCTGAGAGCTGTGCGCATTCTGTCTCGTCTAGGCATCCGTCACAGTCACTCCCAAGAACCCACTCATTAATAACAACCTCCTGACAAGGCAGATCTTTCTTAGGTGGGGAAGGTCTTACAGGAGTAATTTGCTTTTTTAACATGTGATTTACAGGCAGCCATGGGGAAGACAAACTGCTAGCCAAACAGTTGGAGTGGAAAAGGGAAGGAATAAAACCTACCACCTGGGGCAGAGGATAGGTCATTTAATCCAGCAACTGGTTGTCAGCAGCAACCATCATGAAAGAGCATCAGAATAGAGCGAGTACAGTGCACTCTTTGCTAGCTCCCAAGAAAAGCACCTGGGAACAGTGTGTGGATTTGGTTTAAAACCTACCAATGGACCTACCTGTGCAAACTCATCTTTTCATGTTACAAGTATTGCTTTTAAGTCGTGGTCTCCACAGTCCCATGTAGCAGCAAGTTCCAAAATTTAATCACGTCACATGAAATACTTTCCTTTTCATTTTGTTTCTGAACTTACTACCTGGCATTGTCGCTGGCAGCTGCTGGCTCTTCCAGTATGAGGACAGTAAACAATGACTCTTCCTGGTGATTCATCAGTTTGTAGTTTTTCTCTTGTCCTTCCTCTCCACCAGTCATTTTTCTTCTCAGTGGTAGTCCTTGCATCCTTTTGGTCTCCAAGCAGCACATATAGCTTATAGGCCACAATAACATCACTGCTCTACCTGCATATGGACAGTGATAAGTGATTTTTCACTTGAATGCAGTGTTATCTTGAATCCCATGCTCAGAGGCCTGCTTGCATCCTACATGGGGAGCCTACGAAGATCAGAGAGTCCAAATAAACAGAGATTAAGATGTAACAGCCTTGAGTGAAGATGACACAGTGGATTCTGAGCTGAGGCAGAGGTTTGTTCCCTCAAGCCAGGTGTCTCTACCCACTGTAAACAGCATTACAAGCTAGCTGTTACATTATATCCTAAGGTTAACAGATGTCTTGTACCCAGCTGTATGGAAGAGTCACTGCATGTGCTCTTCATGAAAGAGGAAGTTAGGATCACCTGAAGAGAATAGGATCCATAAAACCTTTTTAATATCTTAACATGAAACAGGAAAAAAAAGGGATAAGGGAACAAACAAGAGCCTCATTCTTGTCTCCACAAGGCATGGCAAATGTGTCTGTACCATTGCTGAGGACAATTTTGGCTGTCTAATGAGGAACAACCTGTGAGGCAGTTTCAAGTCAAGTCTCCATATGACACAAGCAGTGCTCCTGAGACGGGGAGTGCAACAGCAGAGTAAGCTGTGACTAAACACTGCTGCTAAGGCAGTTCTGCTTCCATGCTGCCATTGCTCAAACACTAAATTTAACACGCAGCTTTTTTTTTTAGTATTCATACTCACTTTGTGGTACCAGCATCATCAGGATCTATAAACTCTTCACTTGTACCATCCACCCTTGTTATCACCAGACCTTTTTTTGAAAGCAAAAATACCAGATGGGTGACCATAAAGATAAAACCTAGTTAATGAAGATCTAGAGGCATTCACAGAGTAACTTCACTGATTTAGTACTTCAGTATAAACAAAGATGTCTGTGCAGGAACATTACACAGAGCAAGGCTTCTAATGATACCTTCGAATAATACCTTCAGTAGGCTTCAGAGATACCAGTGTGCCTTTTGGGCTTCATTATATTCTGCCTGCAGCCTGCTATTACTGAAGGAGGCTCTGAGAACAGGAAGGGTAAAAGGAAAGCACATTTACTGTGAAATGGGTGGAAATAACCACCTACACAGGCTGGCCTTTTTACCTTCCTTCACTATCATGATGCCATGATAATTCATAGAGATGTCCACAATGACCCAGCATTTAACTGCAGGAATCTACTACATGCACTAAGAAACTGCAGAAACACCTGAAGGTCTTTATTTTATTAATCCTTCTGGTAAGAGACACACACTTTTCTTCTCTGCATTAAAAACTCTCTAAAAGTTATGCTGGGGCATGGTTCAGCAGCTCTTATCTAGCTGATTAGCAGATCAGTCTCAAAGAAAAAGACCAGATGTCCATCTCCTCAGATAGTAGAAGCCCATATGAAAAAATGGCCAAAAGTTTCTTATTACTACATTGTAATAATTCAGATGCTGAAAGCTAGAAATCCATGTATACAAAATAACAAAACACAGCAAAATCCTTTCAACTCAACTCACAAGTTTTAAAGGCAGGAGTTTAACAAAAGTTTCTTTTGTAATAGCTCATAACTGTGACTGGAGAAGCAAAGTAGATATTGTCTGTGTTCAGCTTGTGAAAGGTGAAGGTTGAACATTAAAAAGAAACCATGTACATAAGACCAGCTTCTATTTCTAATAAAGTCTACAGCTCGTTATTCCCCACACATCACTGCTCTCACATTTTACACTGAAAACAAGATTAAAGGGCTCTGAAAAGACAGGAAAAAAAAATTAGAATTGTCTCACCTATGATTTCATTTGAGGAAACCAGAAAAGGCAATCTGACAAAAGTAAAAAACCCCAAATCATTCGAGGTTTGAGAGACTGAGATAATCTCGAGCACCAGCACCACCTGCACGGGATTACTTGGAACAGCAGCACCATCTGTTGGCCGCGTGGCGAATGGCACCGCCGGCAACAAACCATACTCCAGTCCCATCTGGCAAATGGGAATGGAGCACCCCCGCCCCGCCACGACACACACAAGAACCTGTGCAACGAACTTCTTCACCCAAACGGTTCTCAAACATTGGAACAGGCTCCCCAATGAAGGACGTCTTAATCCCCGTCCCTAACGGTGCTTCAAAGAGCAGAGATGTGATACATGGGTTAGCATCAGCCTTTGTAGAGTCAGGTAATGTTTGGACTTGATCTTAAAGGTCATGTCCAGCTAAAAGGATTCTATGGTTCTGTCTCTCAAGGCATCACTCATACAAACATGGGCCACAGATTCTACCATTCACAGATGAAGCAGAGGTTGTCAGACTTTGTTTTCTCTGATTACTTCAAAGGGGAATTTCAAACACTTCTGCACCATTCCCACCTCAAATATTCTATGTACAGTTAGTTTAATTTTTATGTAGCTTCTCTACATCTGGATTCTGCACCAGTCTCCCTCATGGCCAAATAAAAGTGAAAAAGTTATGATAAAAGCTGATGTTGTAAGGCACCTGTAATACCAAGTGCAGTTTGTGGCCACAAACATTAATCCAGAGCAACCCAACTAGAGTCTCATCTCTCATTACACAAAATTTCTCACCTCACACATGTTCCCAGCCCTTCCCTCCACCAGCAGCAGTCCTCACTAAATGTCCCAATGAGTTACTGGTGGCACCAGGCAACAGATGTCCGGTTGAATTCTGCCAGCCTAGGAACCTGGGTCAGGTCACCCAAAGAGTCAGAAGGGCTTTAGTGCCAGGAGTCAAGAGAGGTGGGACCAGGCCACCTCATGAAGGTATGGTAGGATTACAGCAGCACCATTAGAGGACCTGAAACACACACTTTTCTTCTCTGCAAATCACATCCACAGCCATCTCCCCATACAACAGTGACATGGAGGATTCAGCAAACTATCCAGGAGGTGCAGAGGAAAGCATTTAACTCAATAATTTAAATTGATCACAGTTTGTTGTGGTGGTTTAAAGTCTGTAAATCTTACATTTGGACAATGACAAGCAAGGATGAGAAAGAGGGCGGGCATGTGTGGGAGAGAACAGAAAAGACAAATAGGGCTGTAGAGTGGATTAGACTTTAGTTAACAAACTTACAAAAATAACTTTTATAGATTGGGAACCAAAAGATTGTCAGCAAGAGATCAGAACAATAACAATGCAGAATTGCACTATAAAAGATTTTAACTCTACATTTTTCCATATTGAAGTTTTAAAGCTCTTAATAATCTGTGAAGAATCAATTTCCACCAGACTATTACAATGTGCATTTTCTACAGCTGATGTGTGTGACTAACCAATCAGCTAAATTTAGAATTATAGTGTTTAGACTAATAACGCATGAAACAGGAGCACCTTTACTCTCCTTCACACACATCACTTGAATTTTCAGAGCCTGTCATAAATGCTGAACCAAAGCAGTGAATTTAAGGCAGTCTACACAGCAGGCAGGTGCCTCTCTGACAGTGCTGCTCTGCTCCCTGCTAACCTGGTAAAAGCACTGCTGCAACCATCCTCTTCACACTCAGGATCCCTGAAATACACATCACTGTCTTCTTCACCTGCTTTCATCTCAGAAATCTTCCACTGGTTCTACAAGTGAAGTGTATCTGCTCTGCCTCAGCACTGTGCAAACAGCTCTCCTGCCTTCCCCTAGCTTTGGAGAAGAAAAACACAAAGCAGCACAGAATGAGAATGCGGTGCCCAGCAAGTACCATTAACTTGTTATTCAGGCTATATTGAACAGCAGCAGCACCACAGCACCCAGATACTAGACTGCACATCCAGATGTAGAGCTAAAAAACATCATGCACTCTTACAAAGCTGAATAGTAGTAGGAAAAATAAACCATGTTTGAAGCAGTGGAATCATATAAAAGGAAAAACAGATCTTTACCCATTAAAAACCACATACAACTGTGCTGAGAGAGGAAAAATTTATTGGTCCTTTAGATGTGTGATGCTTGCTCGCATTCTGTTCAGCAAATTCATTCAAATATTACATACCAAGGACAACTTGTCTTCATTTGCAGTGTTAAAGCTGGCTTAACATTCAGTGGAAATGTAAGGAATAAAAGCAAGTAAATATAACCTCGAAATATTAGTAAAATACATGATTATTTATTTTCTTCCTATTTCAGCAAAACACTGGCAAAGAACTGGGCCCTGTGCTCACTGCCCATCTTCTATGACCACAGCTCTCACAAACAGAAGGCACTTGAAATTCCTGGAAGTTGGGCTGTCACAAAGAGGAGGGATCAGCTGTCGCCTGGATAACACTAAGCTCATTTTAGTAAGTGCAATACTAGTATAAATCCAAACAGCCAAAAAGCATTAAGATACAGAAACTGAGCTAGACATGCTAACTGAAGGGCTGCAAAGCTGGAGTACAGCAAATCCATCGTGTCACTGTCACCGTTACTCATCATCTCCGCCACAGAGGAGCAGGAGTGCTTTCCTGTAGTCCCCAGACGTATCTTTCTGTTAATACAACACATCAGTCACCATGAGTCACAGCCACAGAAATGACAACAGCAGCGGCTGCCAAGGAGGACTCCGCAGATTATGCATTTGTCCCACCCACAGGAAATCCACTTGGATGACTCTCCTCTCAGGAATGAAGCAAGGAAATTCTCTCTCTCTTACGTTAAAGCTGGACTTACACAGACCTTCAGAAACACAAAAGGCCTCCAAGACCTCTACTAGAACTTGAGCTTCCCATTGCTTATTAGAAAGCGTTTATCTACTGTCAGAAAGTCCAGACAAAGGAGAAGCCCAAACCAGCACCTAAAGCAACAACCTTTAAGGGGCAAAGGGCACCTGCTGCCACTTAGAGAGGTCCCAGCCCTGCTCCCTGTAATTAGTGGGAAATGCTGTTGCTAATCCTACAGGACAGATACATGGGTCCCACTCAGAGTCAAAAGCAACCCCACCCAGACTATTTAAGAGACCATGACGTCAGGAATGGTAATAGAACATAGCAAAAAGCAGCAATTGAAAATAAAACACCCCAAAAAGAAATCCAAGCAATAAACACATTTTGGCTTCAACTCTGCAGCAACAGCTGGCTCTGGATTTCCTGTTGGCTCTTTCCCTTCCTGCTCCTTCCCATCCACTCAAAGGAGATTATGATTCAGACAGATTCCACACTGAAATGCTTTCCACTTTGAAACGGTGCAAAAGGTTTCATACTACAACCCAAGATTTAAACTCCAACCTCACAATAATTCAGACTCCCAACCCCAGAATTTCTCTGGAGCCAGCACCCTCAGAAACACTGAAAATCAGAAGGAACCCAGACAAGAAAAAGGAAATGAGACAATAGCTAAAAATGGTGTCTGAGTAACTGCAATTTCGGAAAACCTCATCTGCTCTCCCAGTGGTCACTGGAAAGAAACCTTTAGCTTCTTATAGGAAGTGTCCCCCACCGTGAAAGGACACCATGTGGTACTTCCCAAACTGCAGGTCAGCCACCCCTGCTTTTAGCACACTGGACTGTCCAGCCTGACCCACCCCCAACCCCTTCTGTAAAAATAAACAGTGCAAGCAGTGACACCTCAGTCACCCCCCCTTTTCCCTGGCAACAGAACAGTCAGTTTTACCTGAATCATTTGATACAGTGATTTTGCAAAATTCTTTCTGAACTCCTGTCTGATATCCAACAGATCAATTTCACTTCTCGAAACCATGACTCTGATCAGGGTATCATCATCAGTGCCAGCCCCCTGGAGAGAAAAGGTTAAAGAATGTCATAGCACGAGTTTGTTCTGAATAAATAGGGTGCAACAGGAAAACACCAAGTGCAACAAGTGATGTGGCAAACACTCCTGAGTTGTGTTTCTACTCCAAAACAGAGGCAGGATCACAAAACATGGACTGCAGTGTGGAGAACCAAGATCCACCATGCAAGGTGCTCTACACACTGGACTTTTATGAAGTGCTATTGGGTCAGACCTCTAATTTAGTATTTTATCTCCCAAGCTCCAGTTGTGCCTGCCCATATCCATTTAAAGTCATCCAGTTCCAAGATGACACAGCAGTGGTGGCTGTGCACCACAGTCAGAATCACATCCAAACCACCTTTCAACATGGTCTGACACTGCAGACTCACAGTCAGCTCTGGAGCTGGGCACATGACTAATACAAAAGCATATCACATCATATGGCAGGACAGAGGCAGAGCGACTCATTCCACAAACTATCCAACTGCTTATTGTGGAGGCAAACTTCGTAAACCCTTCCCAACTACACAGGCACGCTCCACTTGGATTGGCTTTACTGCTTTGAACATGTTAAGCTGCCATGCCGGCAAGCTGTGCCAGACTAACATCCTGACCCCTCCCTGCTCAGACAAGTCAGACTCCACACAAGCTGAAGCAGACACATTTCAACATGCTGACCTGCTAATGCACTTCAAGGAAGGACTTGGCAGAGCCCCCACGACCATCTTCAGCCTAATGTCCAGGGTCACTCAGTCCTTCGAATGGTTGTAATATTCTTGGATTACATCTAAAAATTCCCTAAAGCTGCTCAAAAGTGATGCCATGAGTCCATTGGTTTCCAAGTAGGATTTGACATTACAATCTGGTAAAAGCCAGGCTGTGCCCTGCCTAAAAAAAATCTTTGTAGAACTTTGTCACACCAAAGTGATAAATCAGAAGTGCAAACTTTTCTGCTAAAGGAATAATTAATGAGGGACTTTCTTATCTGAAGTGTTAAGGACTTTTATTCATACTTAAAAATATAATTGAGGATCACACTGGCAGACATTAATCAGATCCCTTGTAACAGAGGTGTAAAAAGACTTCAGGAAATATTTTCTACTGCATTCTTTAAAAAAGAAAACATAATAAATAGATAAATAAGGGGGGGGGGG
>VWZI01014932.1:410462-448102 GCA_013396835.1 Psilopogon haemacephalus
GGGGGGGGGGGAAATCCTGTTCATACAGCTCAGCACACTGGTATAAGATTTTGTATTTTCCAACCTGCACCTTATTTGAGACTGGTATCTGGAAAGCAGTAAAGCAGCTTTTAAAAATTAAACTGTCATTTCTTCCCATTTCACTACTTCTCATGTTGACACCTCATCAACACAACCATCTGGTGACAAACTTAGTTCAGTGCTTTTCAGCAAGAGAAAGGGAAAATTCTTCAAGGGAAGCTGATAACTTGCCTGAAAAGAAGAGACTACCTGCTTCGGTTTTAATTACTATTACCACTGGGATTTAGGAACACAGCCACCCCTGCTTATCTCTTCCCATCCAGGAGAAGGCGAAGCCAACAGAAACAGCTGTGTTGCTGATGGGATCCCCCTAAACAATCTTTTATGACTCAGTAAACCTTTTGCTCCAATAAGTTTTCCTTCTCAAAAAAAGGGATGGATAGTCATCAAAACATATTTCAAAACTAGCTACACCTTCAGCCTGCAAACATCAGGCCCAAAATGAAAAGCACTAAATCTGCACAATCTACAATTACGTTTTTGGTCATCTTTACTCCTTAATATATCCAAAGACACTGTAGTCTTTATTTAGCTGAAGGTACTCAAGACATTTTCCAATGTAGCAAGACCAAGTCCAAAAGCAGCTGATGACAATGATGTTCCCTGTAAAAACTTTATTGTCTGACAAAAAATTTACTTGGGATTCAGACACCCAAGTAAAAGCTCATGAATTGCTAGTGTGATCTCCCACCTTCCCCAAACCTATTGCAGATGCTCAGTGGTACAGCATCCTGTTGGCATTCACAGTGACAGAAAAATCAAAGAACAAGTGAAATAAGAGAACGTGCAGCTGAGGGAACTGGAGGGTGATATGTGGAGAGCACATACATACCTTCATGGAGTAATAGAGAGTCTCAGCTAAGTAGGCAGGCACACTTCGGATGCATTTCACTGGAAAAGACAACAGATGCTATTACTGGTTGTCAGTCAGGCCAGGATAATCTTACACTGTCAAGACAAGGTCTGTGATAATACAGCATTCTCTCAAAAGTAGTAGACAGCTGTCAGCTGGTCTGTTCCCCTCAGGCAGTTCTTTGGGACCTAGAAGCTAGAATGCACCACGGATTTCTAATAGAAAAGAGACTCTGCTAGTCCACCTCTACTCCATTACAAATCTGCTATGACATTGTCCTACACAAGATGCCAGGAATACAAACCAAGGCAGTTCTGCCCCACTTCCTGACAGAGTGGCACATGACTCAACAAAATGCAGGTCACCATCACCCCCTGGCCCATTTCCTCCATCCCCCCTTATCTATCAAAGGAAGATTAAAGGTCTGTTCCCTAGATACTAAACCATATTTCTGATGATTAACTTTACAAAGGACCCACATTTTCACATCACTTCCTGTAACACCTGCAATTTCAGGAGGCCTGGCACTGAGAGAAGAGCAGTTCTAGATCCAGCAATACTTCATTACCAACTGCCAGGAGCAGCTTCTCCAAATCACCAGAGGTTTCACGGTCAATGGTCTCTTCGATTTGGAAGCCAGAAATAGTCATGTATTTGTCAAATACTGCAAAAAAGAAAGTGTTCTCAGTACCCATACAGCCAGCATCCTACACATTACCCACAGCTCAAATGCTATCTTCTGCTTACTACTGTACATGCTGTACCCCATGAATCTAGGACATCCTGGGTGTTAAACAGCTTTGGAGAAAAGGAGCTGGGGGGCCCAGTGGGCACCAGGTTGAACACAAGGCAGTACTGTGCACCTGTGGCAAAGGCATGGTGTCCTGGGCTGCACTAGGAGGGTTGTTGCCAGTAGGCTAAGGAAGGTGATCCCTTCCCACCTGCTCGACACTAGCGAGGCCACACCTGGAGTGCAGGTTCTAGTTCTGGGCTCCCAAGTACAAAAGAGATACAGAACAACTGGAGCAAGTCCACTCAATGGCCTTCAAAAGACCAGAGCATCTCTCCTATGAGTTAAGGCTGGAACACCTGGAAGTGTTCAGCCTGGAGAAGGGAAGGCTCAAAGGGGAAGCTCATCAATGCCCACAAACACACGAAGGAAAGGTGTACAGCAAATGGCTACAGGCTGTTTTCAGTTGTGCCCAGAGCCAGGACCAGAGCCAATTGGCCCTGGAGGTTGTGCCTGAACATCACAAGTAATTTTTTTCTCCTGTTCTGGCAGAGGTTGCCCAGGGAGGTTGTGGAGTTTTTAGAGATGTGCAAAAGCCATCTGGACATGGTCCTCAGGGCAGCCCTACTCAAGCAGAGTTAGATAAGATGACTTCCTGAGGTCCCTTCTGAGCTGAACTTCTGTGAATTCTGTAATTCTGTGAACACATCCAGGGAAAGGGTGCAGGGAGAAGAGGGGAAGTTTTAGGGAATGGTGAGAATTCTTCCCAGCATGCAACAATCATTTAGCTTGAACCTGAGATCTGTCTACACTGAGCTACTACACCAAATAAACTTCACACTGACAAACTGGCCTGTTGCCAGTCTAGTCAAGTCCTGTCCATGAACGTCCCTAAGACCTGCGTTTCCTATGGAATCTTACATTTCTATCATGCTAAGTAACTCTTGAGTGAAGCAAAACAAACTTTCTACTGCCAGCTGGGTAATACTGAGACTTTTCAAGAACTTTGCTACTTACCCCTCCTTAAATGGGAAACACTTCGGGTTCCCAAGATGGTGATGAACGTTTCTTCATCTGTTCCCCATTTCAGCTCCCCAGCTCTAAACAAAACCTGTTGTAAATTCAAGAGATCAAAACAGCAGCATTTGTTACGTGTCCACACACACTGCTGAAAAGCTCTATTGGTCTCACTCTGTGCAGCATTAAACTTATCACCAAGCTATAGCTGGAGAGAAAACTAACTAACTAAATAAATAAAATGGCCAAGGCCTGACCTGACCTCAGAAAGGAACAACTGATAAATTGTGAGCATTTACGTGCACAATACTGCTTAAGGGCTTAAAACTGACTGTGCACCCACATCCTTTACAACCCTGAAGTCTCCTGAAACTGACAGAATATAAGAGATAAAAATTCTTCTCCAAAACTGTTTTTACTGCCTTTTTTCCTTCCTTTCCCTTTTTCAAATCAGACCAGCAAAACTTTATTATGCGATGACTCACAGCAATGGGTGAACCACACTGACTTGGCCCAGGAGGAAGTTTTCCAAAGAGGAGAGGAAAATGCATTTAGAAGTTCTTGGAAAAGGGTTTGAGGGCTGCTAAAGTCTGAGTCATACAAAACCAGATTTTAATCCTTTTAGCATATTCATTGCTCTTCAGGCAAGTCTTTCTTTACTGCACCAAGCAAGGAGAAAGGTTTGTATATATTGTAGCATAAGGGTATTTTTATTCTTCTCCCTCCTCAGTGAGCAGGAGACAGCAGGCAGGTTTCCACCTATCCTCAGCAAGTATCTCTTAAAAAAAACCCCACTGGCAAATCTGCTGAACAGCAACACTGCTGGCAGTCTGTCCATTCTGTGAAACCTGAACAGCAGCTTATGCATTTACCATTTGTTTCTCCCACAATCCTTTCCCCAACACATCTGTGACTGCTGCACACTCTTTTTCATACCAATGGTACAAAATACAACAGGAGAGGGGTGACAGAAACCCCAAAACGTTACAGCATTGTAAGGAGATTTAGTTCAAATAATATACGCCAAGCTCTTCAAATAAATACCATCACTCTCCATTCAGCAGCAAACCTGATGTTCTAGCACAGCATTCAGAAACAGCAGAAATGCATTTCCTTAGAGATATCCAAAGCTGTGCATGGCATTTATGTCAGGTCTAAGCTTTCACCTGCCTTGCTGCTGTGCAATACCCAAAAAGTACGTCAATTACATAACATTAAAAGTAATAGTCACAAAATCTCTTCCAAAAGAGTTAAACTTCCTCCTCCAGGCATTCTCAGAGAAATCTTGCAAGTTCCCTGCATATTCATGTGATCCCATAGTATGAATACTCATTTCTCAACAGCTTTGAATTAACATTTAGCAGCTAACAATAAATTAAAATCACCACTGGGCAAAAAGGTTGCCCTCTGAGGTATCAGCTCCTTCACAGAATATCACATGAATCAAGAGAAATGTTGGGATGCTAAAAATAGTCTTACATATGCAGAATCACACACCTCAGTTCTGACCATCTGTACCTGGCAATAAGAATTAGAAAATTCTCTGAATCTGTTCCAGCTATGCTAGATATTGAAGGCAGAGATACCAAGAGAGAAAGGCAACAGAACACTTCTCTGTTTGGGTCCCAGCTCACGCCAAAGGTACAGAACAAACCACAGAGACCTTTTAGAAAACCAGGCCTTTTTCCAGTGTTTAGGTATGGTGTCAACTAATTGCGGATGCTCAATTAAACTCAATGAAAGAGGCCAAAAGGATTCTACCTACCTATCAGGGCCCGTGGTTCGTGGGTTTCCTCAACAACATAAGCTCAGCTAAAGGTAAGACCAACAATTCCGTGAAACAATCTAGCTTTTGATTTAAATATCTGCCTCACTAATTTTCAAGCTCCAGTTCCCACATAATTAATTTTAATACCAGTAGAACAGTGCTTTCTGAATTTACATAACAAAGGACAGCCCTGTGCCAGTAAAATGGATATTGCTAGTCTGTCTTGCTCTGCCATCAGTAGAACGTTTTATTGATCTGGCATACTGCTTCTACTCCTTGTCACCTTGAACAATGCAGATACTCTTTCATCTCCACTGACAATTTAAGAGAGGAAAATGTCTAGCCCAAAGTTATCTGAAATAAGCAAGAAGAAACACTTATTAGATGAGTTCTGTAATCTAATTGCTGAGATATCTGCCCTCGTTACAAGCAACGGAGCCAAGAGCAGCCAGCAAGAGACTGCACCAATTACACCAATTAACATTTTGGTGACCAGTGACAACGTCATGGACAATACTCACAAAGGGCAATACCTGAGTCCCTAAAGGCAATCCTTAGGTTGTCATCTGGGTACAGTAAAGCAGAACTGTTTGGTGTATTTTCTTGTTTTCATATTTCACCCTCTATGCAGGCTCCCTCACTGAACAGCATTAACATTTTGCTGTGACACATACACGACACATGGTGTGTGAAGACTGGATTCAGAGAGAAGTTCAAATTAGCTATGAAGGACCTGTTAACATCTCTGAGTTTTTCAGCAATGGATCTCTCAGTAATCGCAATTCTCTCTTCCAGTAATCTTATCACTGCTCAATTCAGGCACCTCAACAAGTAATGAGAAAAACGAGACACCCTTCACACTGAAATGTGAAAACGTCATAAATCTTGATTCCATTGTTTCTGGTTTTGACACTTCCATCCACAACATATAAAAGTAGAGGAAAAAAGATTTAACCCCCCCCTCACAGAACCTTAATTTCTGACCCGTATCAATTGTAGCTATATAACTGGTAGAAATGCTCCAAATTCAAGCCATTCACCCACCTGAGCATCCTGCTCAACAAGAGCGTCATCGACTCTGCCATCAGGATCTCTGTTGGCCTAAAGAGAAGGTTTACAAGTTGTTAAACTGAAGAATTAGAAGTTGAATCAGAATCTAAGCTTATCTGTTATATTGCACCTCTGAGAGTTGCTGTAAGTCAAGCCCTAATGCATCTTCCTAGAATCACCTTATTTTTCCCTTCTGCTTGTACATGTCTTCATGAAATAAATATTTTCTCCTCTGTTGCTTCCAAAATTCCACATAGCAGGCCTTCTGCTATACCCATGAGCACTGCAGGTGGTTTTCAACTCAGTAATGTTGAAGTGACCCATAACAGAGCTCCAAACTGATCCTGCAAGTCAGGGAAGATGACTCAGCTTCAGAACCAATCCTGCCTATCATCAGGTCTATGTAGAATCCCACCTTAGGATGCAGAAAGTGGCAAGTATACACTAGACATAAGTGAAAACCATAGACAGATGCCTGCACACAGAGGGATACCGACCTGCAGCAAGACCACCAGCAGTCTCTGAAAATGGCCTGATGTTTCTCCTATGATCTTATCCTCCAAGTTAGCCTCATACTCTGCAAAAGAGCAACACTCATTCATCACTTTACAGACTAGCTCACTACTTTGAGGAAAAAGCAAGGAAAAGCAAGAAGTTAATTTGACTCCCAGCTTGTAGAATAATTTCTCTAAAACAGCTTTAATGATTAGGACATACTCTGCTTTCATTTATAACCTAACATTTTTGCAAAGGAGGTGAGAAGATAACATCTCACACTTAGCATCAGGAGCAGATTACTCAAAATACTTTGAAATACAAGGTGATACACACAGATTCAGCTCTTTAAGGATCTAAACAGCATACAGATCTGGAGTTATGCTAAAATGTGGCAGTCTTGCAACTGTGCAACAACTGTGAGCACAGGAACATCTACTTATAAAGTACAAAATGCCAGAACCTGTAATCATAGTCCTGAAATAAAAGCTATTTTAATTTAAAATCCAAACTCTAGTTTATTTCAACATGAAGGTTTACAACAAAGCAGAATTAAATCCTACTTACTGGGCACATCCACCAGTTCAGATAATTCCTACTTGCAAGATGAACTAAAATCATACTAGGATAACCAAATGGAGACTCTTGAACTTTTTTTTTTGTACAGAAGATTACCTTGCTGATAAACCTGTTTAATATTTTGCACTTCCGCAGGTGTTCTGGAGGCAAGAATTTCAGTCAGCACTTTCTCATTGGTTCCTGCTCCCTGCAGGGGTGCAAGTGTCAATTAGTTGATGGAATAGCAAAAAGAAAACACTAATTCTCTAGCAATCAAAAGCAAGCATCAGCTTATATATTTGGACCAAATAAAGAAAAAATACTCTTCTTTCTGGTATACTGGAAGGGTTGAGAAAGAATTTCTTCTAGTTCTGGCCTGACTGTTTTCAAAACCAAGCCACACTCAATAAAGGCTCACTGCTGCCACATTCAGATGAGTCCTCCCAGGTTCAAGCACACCCAGATATGTTACATTTCTTCACTACTACACTCAATGGCCTCAGTATGTGAATGAATGGATTAACAGTTTCCATCTTAACACCATCCATACACTGTCTTTTATCAACTAGCACACAGGAAAACAGAGCCACTCAGCAATGATCTTTATCATTTCATAAATTGTGCTGTTCAACCTGCTCTGTCTTTCACTGCAAACACACATCTAACAACAGAATTGCCAGCCCAGGAAGTTTAAGCTGCTGCACTCTAATTACAGCAGGCACGACAGGCACCTTTCACTTTTCCAAAGATAAACTTAACAAAAGCCAAGTCAGTATCTTGTTTCCATGAGTCTGACTCTGCTTTGCCTGTAAGAATAAGCCATTGCTCTTTACACTCCAAAGGAGTCATTTCACAAAAGCAGCACTGAAATACAACACTCTACATTTTTCACTTCAGCATGTTACTTTCCCGTAAGGAAAACCTCAATGCTGACTGCATACAAAGATATGCAACTGCACACTACGATATCCAAAATCCCAGTCTTCCAGGTTACATGTAATAATTGTCAAAATAGAGGCTGCTTCAAGTATATGCCTGCAGCTGTATTGGTTCTAATCTAAACAGCAGCAGTGAAAACTGATAGGGATAATCCTCAGCACAGACTCTGCTCTTAGCCAAGTTGTTATCTTGCATTGAAGTCTCTGCTCTCACTTCTTTACTGTTGCAGTCCACCTTGGCTGAACTGCAGCTGGTATCAACATCTTTTCTGACATCCTATGAAGATGTGTTTAATGCCATTCTTTGTAAGTGACAAGAACAAAACCACTCTTGTTTCACTATCTCTACTTCTCCTACACCCACCTGTTCTGTCATTTCCTTGTCATTCTTTGACTCCTAAGTCAAGAAGAGGAGCTTTTAGTCAACAAGGCCTTTATCAGTTTCTTTGTCAGGTGCCACCTTTCCTCACTGCATATAAAGACATCATAGAAAGTTCCCAGAAATAAAGTTTCTGTTGTCTGAGACACTATTTGCTGGGTCACAGGTTCATGAGCATCAGCTTGCTTGACTAAACCTACATATTAACCAGTTTGTCATCAAGCATCTTGGGAGTTTACGTGTGTCACCCAACCAAGCACTACCTGACACTAGTCAAGTTCAATATCCTCTACTTTAATCAATAGAGTATGTGAATAACCCAGGGAACATTCAGTTCCTCCATTTACACAGGCTGATATCAGACAGGTGTCAGAGGCAAAAATAAAGTAAGACCACATGAAAGAAAGCAGACTAAAATATTTACACAAGCAGAGTGCAAGTGTCTGTTTAGCTGTTTACGTTCCCAGAAAGGCACTGAGTTCAGTGACCTAGAAATGCTGGAAAGGTAACACTGACAGGGCCACCAGCTCTTCCCTCTGCATCACTGGAGGCAGCTTTTCAGACACAGTCAGTTCCACGGATAATACTTCCTCATAATTTTGGTAGACACCAGTTTACACATGTATGCTAGTCCACCAGTTTTGGAGTTGCACCTTAAGCTACTGAGAGCAAAACACTCTCTGACTTAAATAGCAATCAAGAAGAGACAGAGAAATAACATCACATTTAAATGAAATGCCTTGAACTAATTGCAGCCAATACGTACAGCTCTGTAAGTATAAAACAAGAGCTAGGCTGCTCGCACTAGGAAAATTCAGTGTCCACTGGGCTCCAGCACTGCACTTGAGTAGAAAAAAGAATTCAAAAGCAACATGAACATCTACTCATTCTATTTAAATCAGATGGAGTAAGTCTTATGCTGTGGAGATTGTAATCTGCATCTACAGCACCACTGTTCTCCAAAGATAACCTAGTTTCTCATGAAAACAATTTCACATAAAACATTACACAGACCAGATTTCTAAATAGAAGTTCATTCCCAAACAACATCAGTGCAACAAACATTTCATATGCTGTATTAATTCCCTCCTCTCACTCCTCTTACCTTGATGGCATGCTTCAGTGCATGAGCATCAAAAATATATGAAGGTCTCATCAAAGACACCATCAGTGTTTCAAATTTGCCAGTGAGTTCTGATTTCAGGTCACCTACAAGATCCTATAGAACAACAAACAGTGTTGTAAAGAAGAAAACTAATCACTTTAAACAGATGTGTGCATGTCTCCAAACTGGAAGACTCTGAAGACTCATCAAAAACTCATGGGAAGGACTCTTTGTATTTCAGTTTCTGAACTGAAGCAAATGTAGGCAAACAAGGCAGAAGAAAAGGTTATAGGGCATTTGGAAAAACCTGAAATAAAGCTTTCCATGGTTTGTTTTTTTTCAGCATAGGAATTCTTTAGATGCTAATGGTTCATGGCATTTACTAACTGAAGCACAAGTTACCAGCCATAACACTAAAGGATCCAACAATGCTGCAAGTCAGAAGCAAGCTCTCTTTGCTTTCAATTGGCCTAAGGTTCTATCTACTGATCTCTTTGGGGTTGTTCTCCTACAGTATTGGGCTGCTTTACTTCTGTCACATTTTCTAGCTCTAGAAAATTCTTTTCCTGCTATCACCTTACATTGCAGACCTTGCCTCAAAATACTTGATAACTCTTTCCGCACTGAGTATGAAGTCAAGACTAAAAGCAGACTAATAGGAAGCTACAGGAACTTTTACACACAAATCCATCTATGACATACTGGACTGAAAGACAGGAAATGGAACTAACTTCCTTCTGCCAGCCTAAAAGGAATACCCTAAACCTAGCTGGCAATTAAGGCATTGGCAGGGTAGGGGGAAAGGGTAGACAGAAGCAAAACTAGTTTTTTTTCCAAAGGAGTCTTTTGCAGAAAGTGTGATCAATGTGCCTCTTGATTTTAAGTCATTATTATAGGACACATTCAGCTCATTTTTAGAGGTATTTTTCTTCTTCTCACCCTGCCAAATAAAGTTTTGAAGGCAGATGCAATTTCTTGACGCTGAGTGTTGCTTCTCTTGGTAAGGATCTTCAGAATAGTTTCTTCATCAGTCCCTGTAGTTAGAAAGAATAGAGAGTTACAAACACATTCTACAAAACAAACAGCAGTGGCACAAACTCAAAAGGCAATGAAAGATTCTTTGAAAATAACAGTCTGCTGACCAGCAGCAGAAGCATTTAAATAACAAATGTCATGATAGTATAATTTGAAGCACCAACGCTGCTGTTCTGCTTTTGGTAAAACATGACTGTAAGACCTACACATTATTAGTTCTCTATCAGTGCTCTGTTCCAAACACTACTCGCAGCACCTCAGACTTGAGCTGTAGTATTTAGTCACAGTCTGCATTCTACATAAGAGCTTTTGCCTTTGGGCTCACCATGGGATTCGCTTGAAAATAAACAATCTGCCAACTCCCTGCAAAGCTCAGTCTAGTAACCCCAAACACCCCAGAGCACAGAGTGTGGAGCTGTTGTGGTAGTTCACAAAGTAGTCCTCACAGCACAGCACCTTACGGAATTTGCCAACAGGATGAGGTGTATCTCACTACCCTTCTTCCCTCTACTTTGCTTCTTCCCACCGGCGGCCTCAAAGGATGTAGAAAATTAGGATTTGTTCTGGGGAAGTTTTGGGGCAGAAAGCTACAGTGTGAGCTTACAGATCACTTTTAGCCTCCACATGATGTGTGCTGGTATGCTTTTCTCACAGTAACTGTAGAGTGCTTACACACTCCACATCGAGGTGGCTGCTGGACATTTTTACTGGCAGCACAGCTTCCACTGTCCTGTCATAACTCTCCAAGGGTATCACCTGTAAATCCACTGTCCACCTCATTCTGCACTAGAACTCTGTATGGAGAAGCCCATGGCATATCAATCTTTAATGGGAAACATGCAAGCCTTTTGCCTTATGCTAACCTAAAAATAAACATCCTTGAGAACAGCACAGTCAAAAGCAGGACACACCCAGACTGGTCCAGTGCTGGGGTTGTCATTCCCTGGCATGTGGAATCATGTCCTGTCCTGAACTGCTAATACTAAAAAATTAGTTCAGAAAGGATGTACTCAAAGCACTAAGAGCCCTTCCCTTTTCATAATATACATTACACTTACCCATTCCCTTCATGGCCTTACGGAGAGCTTCTGCATCAGCTCTGGCATCAAAAGGAGAGAAGGCTGTCACGGTGCCTCTTGTGTACTACAGGGCAAAAAATGGATGGAGGAAAAGGGAATAAGCCATGAAATAGAAGACAGTTATCTTTCAGTTCTCCAGACATGAGCTCAGATAACATTTGAATCCACAAACGAAAAGCTGATGGCACTTTTCTTGCAATTTTCTGACAAAATAGTAGTCAGTGTGTATTTAAGCACAGCTGACTCTAAAGTTACAACTACCGTTTTACTCAGCAGTAGACCAGGTAAGTTCAAGTATATTTACACAGTTTGCAAGATGGGTATTTACAACAGCAGAGCCTGAATGCAGGAAAATTACTAAGGAATCATAATTTGTTAAAGTGATTTGGGTAATTAACCTAACAATCACATACACTAGAAAAGCTGCACAAAGATCCAAAACATCTTTGGAAATTAGGACCTCCTCTCCTTAAGAAAATCCTACTGGAGCTCTCAACCAGTTATCAGACAACTTTTTCCATCAGGTTGTAAATGAGACCGACTGAATCCTGAAGTGGTTTTCCATTTTTCATCACATTTCTTTTGACAAAAGCAACTTTTTAGCCAAGTGATCCAACTACATTCCTCATGCAGTTTACAGCAAAAAAGAAGTAAGAGTTCCAACACATGGATAAAAGATCAGCTTGTCAAAACACAAAAATAGTTTCTCTAGTTTTCCAGGGAACGTTGCTCTTCAGGGACTTCCTCTTTGGTTCAAACACTAAAGGATATTCATTGCCCTTACGAAAAAATGTTGGCTTTATTTAAACTGACAGTCCAAGAACCTGTATGTGTACAGCACAGTAGGCAATTTACCAACTATACATGTTGAGCAGCAGCCAAAAGGGAAACAGCTGGGTTATTGGAAAAGGGAGGCTTTTCTAACAGTTGGAGAAGGGAAATTTCTTGTAAGCATTGCTGTAGAGAAGTACCCATCAGGGCATTTTTGCACTCTCAAGGATTATTAAAGAAAGTGCCAAGAGACTTACTGAGACTGGCAGCAGCTTATTTCAAGGCAGCACAGCCACATGGCCTCTGTGATCCAGCCTTCCCCTGAAGTCAGCAACTTCAGCCATGCATTGCTCTCAAGTCAGTTTACTCACCCAAGACAGGTCAGCCAGAAGAGCACAGAGGCAAGAGAACAGACCAGAACTAATCAGAAACTGCCCTGAAGCACTGATACCTCTGAAGCCACCCGTGTGTTACTGCCATCCGAGACTCCCCACCTCTTCCACCACAGAAGCAGTAAGGATTTACTCTGCCTTATTTCAGCAAATCAGAAGACAAAGTACCACGCTTTTAAATAGCAACAAAGCTTTGTGGTGGATGCTTACTAATAACCAGCATACTTCAGAGGCATGACATTTCCCCTGAAGCATTCTGCTTTTCCCATTATAAGGAAGATTTTAGCAGTACTACAAATTTTGGCCCAGTAATGTGTACTTAACTGTTATTTCCCCAGCTAATTCCAAAGACTATGTTGAAAAAAATCTCAGACTTCGGACTTACTTTTACAAACTTCATTTGGTAAAGCAGATAAACTGAAAAGCCTTTGTATTCATCCTCCTTATTACCACACCAGGGGTTATTTAAAAGTATTTCCTTCTGCTTTGTTTTGTATCATCTTAACATAACTAATACAGAACTACCACAATTCTCTTTTGGAAATGATCAAAGGTCAACAGGTCTCAGAGCAAGCTACTGTTATCTACAAGCTAGTTTTCCTTTGCTTATCTCATTAGAAGCAAGTGGGATTCCCTTTTGCAGTGCCTAAATCTTGTGACAACAGCCCAACATTGCTCTATGGTTGTTTCAGACAATATATGCATGAATTCCAAGTTCTAGATTAAATCTCTCTCTACATCATCCTTCCCATTTTTGTTAGCTAAGAATCCTTCCTTAACTCTCTTTTCCAAAGCACAGTGTGGAAACCCTCAACATAGACTAAACTTGATGCACAGTTCATTAAATTATCCCGGTGCAGCTGCAGTCTAAAAGAAGTATCTTGGTGTCTGTGCATTCTAGACATTCCCTCCTGGAAACTATCAGGCCATGCCTAAAGTTTACTCACCCAGCTTTCAAGAGCACTGTAGTATGGGCAGGTGATCAGGGTATGGCAGAAAATACTCAGCCACACGTTTAACAACCACAAGCTGATCTAAGCCACCACACTGTCCAAAACACTTATTAGTTATTCCAGCACAAACTTCTCCTTTGAAAATCAATGGACAATGGCAGAAAACCCTGCAGTGGTAACAAACTCAGTCCATGGAGAGAAGAGCTGCCTCCTCCTTCCCAAATACAGCACCTTCTGGCCAGAGAAAAGAGAGCAAGCACCTCTTTTAAACCACCATCACCACTGAAACTGCTGAAGTCAATTTCATTACGGAGAATCAGAAATTGAAGCTATGAGCCAGACATTCCTAACAAAATAACAGATCCATACACAAAGGTTTCTGACCAGATACAGACATTCATCAGACAACTCAATTACAGCTTCAGTATTAAGTAAAGTTCAAACTTTATTGAAACAAAATGTTTTTTGCAGATGGATCACAGCATCAGAACGGTGACATCATCTTGACCTAACATGGAGAATGGCAAACTGAAAGACAACTGTTTAATATTTGTATACAAGCTTCATTAACTTCTATATAGGTAAATAAATTATTTTCATTTTAGTATCTCTAAAAATGTTCCTTGCCATTTATGCAGATACACAGTAACACCACAGCTTGTTCTCCTTTTGGTTAGTAAGTTTCCCACCCAAGCACATAAATGTAAAGGAGAAAAGAAATGGAAAATGACATAAAGCCTTTTGTAATCTGGAGCGGCCCCTTACTAAAGGGTAACGCCCTATGCTGGGCAGTACAATGTGAAAAGAAGCACAAGAGGCAAGACCTCAGCAGAAAGAACATCACAAGATTATAATACTCAAACTTTCTCTTTCTGTATTTCCCAATACACTGACTGCTGTTAAGCAATCATATAGTGCAAGTACAATTTGTGATTATACTAGAAATAAACAGCAGCTTCTCTTTTCTCCAGGCACATACTGACAGGAGAAGTCCCAAGAGAGATAAAATTAGCATGGAGGAAAGGTAGAAGGAAGAAAAAAATATCCAAAACCAAAAACCACAAACCAAAAAACTTCAAAGCATGAAATTATCTTGCTTTAGACTTGATGGCACTCCAGTTGAGGAAAGCTGTGTTACCTGTTATTTTTTAAATTAATTTCTAATGAAAGTTCACAGAGGAGAAGACGCAATCCTACCAGCACCTGAGCTACATTCACTTCTCCCAAAAGACAACCTTGGCTTAACAATTTGTTGTCACATAGCCACATATCCTGGCAACAGCAGTATCTGTAAGATCAACAATAGCCACTTAATGAAGTACCTTTTATTCTTCCTACCAAGCACGAAACACATTTCCCACCTACAAGATCCCCTGCTCAGCCACTGTGAAAGACAAAGCATTCATTATCAACAAAATGAAGCCCATACTTGAACTGAGTCAGGCTTCTTCCTGGCTACCCTTCGTCTGTACCCACTCACAGTAAATTCTCACCAGTCAGATTTTCTACAGATTAAGAGTTGCTTCTTTCACAATGCTGCTCTGCAGCAATACACATAGCTCCTACCAATTTGCCACTGGGAATCCCAGTGTCCAGTGCAGAGAAGGTGGCATGGGACTTGCTATTCCATTCTTACCACCCCACTGTTTTCCTGTGCCATCTTGTAAACAAGTGGCTTCTTTAAAAATAAAGAGTACTTTCTGGCACATAGCCTAACACACACAGAAGGTGTGCTACTTCCAGAAGACAGAAGAGAGCCCACAAAGTCACGCTAGAATAAAGGGAAAACTGCCTTAATCTTGCTTACACAAGAAAAAGCATCTTGCAGACAAAGCACAACACAGCATTCCATAGTAAACTGAAAACCTTTGTGGCCACTGGAGAGCACACAGAGATCCCAGTTCAAACTATGCTTTAAAACTAACATTGTGAAAGAAATAATTAATTACATCCTTACCATAAATTCAAGGGGAGCAGGACATAAATTACTTCTTAAGCAGATGACTATAGGTGCAGAGCTAACACAATTGTGCAGCTATAGACACCTCTACAAAACACCTCTCTAAGTTTAGTCATGCTTCGTATTTGTCACATAAATGGAAGGAGTAAGCTCTGGTCAGCAAACTGCACTCACATCTGCCCCACTAAATTTAAACTAAAAAAAAAAAAAGTACTTGCACAACATCTGTGTTGAACTCTGAGTCAGAGATACCACAGATAGGGAGGAAAGAATGGGACANCAGCAAAGTAGGAACCAATGCAGGAACACTGGCGAAAGCACTCAAAGAACCCATCCTCACAGGCAACCTCAACAAAGCCAAACAGCTGCTTCGGACCCAATTCTGAAAAGGTGTTTGTACTTTGGAACGTGAGACCTAATCCTCTGAACACTGCTGGAGCTGGGGGTACTACTGCTGTGCTCCCAGCCACACATGCACGTTGGCAAAACAGGAACTCCAGATATAGCACACAGCAGCCACACCTACACTGGCAGTGACCAATCCCTTTCTGACACTTTACAAATGGATACACAAAATACTCCCAAATTCACATTCAGAGAAAATGTTGAGTAGCAGACCAAAACAGATTGCTCTACAGAATCTACAAGCAGAAAATACTCTTGTGACTTACTTTATAGATTTCTGAATTAGCAAACACAAGGTTGCCTTCCCAAGGCTGCTTGTTCATCAAGCAGGGGTACCATGAGCATCCACACACTAACAAAGACCACACAGACATATGGAGAGGCAGCTTGTTAGGACAACAGTGTTCCTCCAAGGACAGCAGACAAACATAGGCACGAAGAGACCAGCCTGCACAGCACATAACCGCATGCTGTAGCTTTCCCACAAAATGAATGAACCTTTTTGTCCTGGATATGGAACACACAAAACCCCTCAGTTCTCAGGGTAAAAAAAAACCCAAACAACTTCCCTTAAGTGAGCAAGAACAAATACTTCAGTGATCAAGACTCCAAAGATAACTTACCTTCTTCAAAGATTTTATTCTTCAGTGATGCATCTGGACTAAGTTGGATTTCAGAACAGCACAGAGGTGTTGTGCAGCATTTGTGAACTCTGACCCTTTAGTTGTACATACAAATAATGACTGTCAATTGCCAGTCAACATTTCATGATTGACAGGCATTTTAATTTCTCACCATCACTTCGAGGCATAACAAACAAAGGCAGAATAGACACCTGCCACGAGGAGCAGGGCTTACTCTCCAACTTCATATTTGCATTATGAAATTAATTACAGACAACAAAGCTCTAACACTCCTAGTCTTTCATGGCTGCCTAACTACCCAGGAACAGAATGCTAGTAAGTAGAAAACAGCTACTGATATGGAAGTATTCTGAATGCAGAAACTGGAGGACAAGGCCTACGTAGTACAAGAGGTCATAATTCCATAGACTTAAACCTACCACCATCCACCACAGTTATTAACCCAGTCTCAAGTGTTACCTCAGGCAGTAGAAAATATGTGAAGACAAGAGTAACTGGTTTGGACTAGCAATGAATGAAATTTTGCTTTTAAAAGGATCAAGAACTAAATTTTGGTTCTCTGTGAAACAGACAAGAGAACCGCAAATTTTCATGCTTTTACTAAGAACTGACCCTCAAGCCCACAAACAATGCTACATATACCATAACCAAAGGCTGTCCAAGCAGATCTGTCTGGTCAAGTGCCCTGCGCTGGCATGGATAAGAGTTTCTGTTTACCTAAGAAGCATCCTACAAACCAGGCCTGATATTTAAAGAAAGAAAAATCCCCTTTTTCCCTCAAAAACCCCCAACCCAAAACATCAACAGTATTCCAGTAAATCCTTACAAGTAAACACTTCTTTCAATGAAGTACACTTTCTTTCTATTAAGACTAAATCCAGACAGCGTATGAGTTTTCATGAGTGTTAAAACACCACTAATTGTGCTATATGTTAAGCTAAAATAATCAATTTCTATAACATTAGCTGACCTTTGGAAATGCACCCATACACCTTGATGTCCTTCACTTCCTGCAGCGATACAAACCCGGCCATTAAGCCATTAAACTCTTATTTTACTTTTCTGAGCTTATGCATTTGATGCAACTATAGAACCAAGCACTGGAGTGCGCCCTGTTTTCCAAGCCTTCGGCCAGGCTCAAACCACAGCAACACAAGGGCCTCAAAGGAAAAAAAGGTGCTGCAGGACGGCTGCAAGGCTTCCAGAGCAATTTAAGTTAGGTTATGGGAAAGCAGGGGATGGGAGTATGGAGCCCACAGCCTCTGCGGGACACTGCCACGGTGGTATTTTTTCATCCTTCCTCCTCCAGTGGAAGGAGTCTCCACCCAAGAAAAATATAAACACCCAGCACCGAAAACTTGGCCAAATTAGTGGAAAATGGAGCGGGGGTGGGGGAAGAAAAAAGTTGTGCCTGACGTGCACATCACATGATTAGCTACTTTCGCTGTCCCCTTCCCCAGCCCTGGGGACGAGTTAATACAAGGTAGAAAGACGCTAAATCAGTGAGGAGTAAAAGCAACTCGACAGATAAAACGAGGGTGTGCCGGGAACGGCCGCCACCGGGCAGGNATCTGCAAAGAGAAGAGCGACAGTGAGCGTCCGTCCCTGCCCGTCTGCCTCCTGGTCCCAGTCCCGGCACCCCTTTCCGCAAGCTGCTACGCCGAGCCGCCACCGCCCAGAACTGCCGGGAGCGCTAAGCGAGGCAGAAGGGAGGGCACCCACTCGCCGACGCTTGCCTCACCCGGAGGCCGGGCCANCCAGCCGCGGCCGCTGTCTGCGGGCTCGGCCCGGAGTGCTAGCGGTGCCGGCCACCTCGGCACCGCGTAAGGCAGCTGGCCTCGGTTAACTGCCGAATAAACGAGGTTAGCAAAGCAGACACAGGGCTGGAAGAGAATGTAGTTCTAGACTATCAATACAGTAAGGGTCCATATCTCTGACTCAGATATATAGAAGATACAGCCAGTTTGGGAGAGCAAGGAGGATATACAGCTATTCAAAGAGCATTTCCATCTAAAGCTGAAGACTTGCTCCTTCACCCGTACCAATGCAGTTCAACATTGTGTCAGATGAGAGAAGGAAAAGTGATTGCAACACAAATGGAATTTAGGGTCTCTGCCAAGATAAGGTACAAATATAATCTCTCTGTGTGAACATTTTAACATGTAATGCTCACTTCTGTCTTAAAGTGAGTTGTGTTTGCCTCTGAAAGCACTGGCAGAAGCACAGATCACAATATGAATTTAAATATTTTGTCCATCATTTTTGTTGCCCCAGAAAGTGCACATGCAGGTCAGCAAAAACATGAGATCCATCCAGCTAGCTTCCTCCGGGGGACTGAGGATCAAACGGTTTGCTAACACAGCCTGATTTACTTACTGAAGTCCAATCTGAACACAGACCATTGAAGTGGCATTCCATACATGCTCAAAGATGCATGAAGGGAATAGTGAGTTGCTCATAATGTTCATGTGGAAATGCACACATGGATTAAATGTAGAATAACTTTTTTTTTTTTTTAATGATGGGTTACAAAATGGTTTCTAAAATAGCGGCTGCTCTTAGTTTAAGCGCAGCGTTGTTTACACACACCCACCTCTTCCTTACACATGATATCCAGGCATGCTGTTATCATGTTTCAAACTTTATCCTCTAGAAAGTGCAGACATGCACGTTCAAAGACATGCAGTGGGATCTCAATCTGCCATCTTTATCACACTCCCCAATTCTGTTAGACTGAGACACACAAAGAGAGGTAACTGTGCACCAAGAGCCAAATGACACAGGTTTGCATACAGCCGACTGGAATTCAAACCTCACTAGTGACTCAGTTATCAGTTGTGTGATAAGGAAAAGTTATTGGGCAACTTGAAAGTTAAAAAAAGGCTTTGTCGTGAACTATTAATAAGATGTCTGGAAATTAAGAGAGCTGTGGTCCTCATCACTTTGCAATACATTAACAGAATCTCTCCACTGCAGTGAATGGCAGACACAAAGGCTGACAGAAATGCATCTATTCAAACTCTTCAGTAATTTGGGAAAATGTGTATCTTCACACAACAAATTCACCTTGTGACCACCCTGATCATTCACTCTGGAATGCAACTGCACTGCTTCCAAGACAGAAATTCTTCTGGCTCTCATTGCTGCAGCGTGGCTTTCAACTCTTGGCTCCTTACAATGCCAAGCACCATTCAAAACTGGCACATGACACAGTTTCAGTTTCTACCAGCTTCATGAAAAGTTGGTAGTGTGTTGTGTGTGTGGTAGCACATCAAGAGGCAGGGGGAGAAGGTTTGTTTTCTCCTGCCTTCTTCTCATAACTTCCTGACTTATGAGGATGGATTGTAGGAGGTTTATTTCTTATGCCTTATTTAGTATCCTTAATAATTTATAACAGCTCTCAAACGTAAGGAAATTATCAAACCTAACCTATCTATTTTTCCATTTAAACTCTGTGTTGGATGTTGTGGATTTGGAATCAACACATGCTTTTTATCCTACAGTGTCTCTCTCTATCCCTTGCTTTTAATTTCTAGTAGAGGAAGTCTGTCTTCTTTCATTTCAACGTGTTTGAAAAGGTTTCTCACCTTTCTACCTTACTCACAATAGCTTGTTATTCTAATCTATGTGCATAGTCTCACTCTCATGAGGTAATGTTCACTCAGTTGAAGATAAGCTCTAGGTTTGGAAAAGAATCTGGGATGCGAGAACACAATGTTTTGCTGCTCTGAAGGGGGGTCTGAAATAGATGATCCAAGATGAACTGCAATGGTGGAAAAGGTTAAACAGAGAGAAGACTGATCTTCTTGAGAACAGATAAAGTTAGGAGTAAAATCTACTCTAGTCAATTAAAATGTCATCAACATTTGTTTAAGCAAGCAAATATTTGTATAACTTCATGAAGCAAGGAGGCCTGGCGGGGGCAGAGGGAAAGATTAGACTAAAACCATGTGAAAGATTTACCAGCCCATTTGGCAAGAGTAGATATTTGGGGAAGAAAAAAAAAATATAAAAACATCTCTCCTGAACATCACAGAATTCCAGCCTTTGCGTTGATTTGAATGCAAAGGTAAGAGGCAGAAATAGCTGTACTGGCAAATGCAGAAGACATAAACCCATAATTGGCAGGAAATGCACATTGCACTGACTGCCTTCAGTGGAACAATTCAAGTCAGACTAAAACAGTCACAGGTAGTGACTCATAACCATCAGATACAGGACCTTCATGGTCACCATGGGCAAGTTTTTAAACTAATAGCAGCTATATTGCTCAAAAGTGTTTGTCCACAAGCCATAAATAAGCCTCCTAGATTTACTGTATTTTTTTCTTTCCCTTTCTCTCTTTTTTTTTCTTTAAAAAAAAAAAACAAAGCCAGATTTTCACAGAAGGGGAAAAAAATGTGAAAGCAGTTTTTCTCCTTTCCAAACTCCTCCCTGCTCTTTGCATCTTCAAACACTAGTAGAATCATACCAGGATGTAAGTCTGCTTCTCAGTGCTGCAGCTGGCACAATGCACTTCCAGTCTTTTAACAGAGCAGCCAACACCTTAAACAACAGAAGCAATAAAATATGATGAGAAACAGAATGGCAGTGCCTTAATGCTGTATTTAGCTCTGGCACACACTGTTACTTTCTAAGTCGGGACCTGTCAGTTCCCAACACGTTTCAAGGCACAGGACTTGTCCATACAGAGTGAAACTCCGGAGTTGGTCTCAAAGTCACACTTTCAAAGGAAGGGAAATCCTAAAATGTCACACTGAGCCCAAATGTGCATTGACTAAAGTGTTCAGCAGTCACAGCAACCACAGCAGCACAAATTACATCAGCAACTTTGTACTGCCTCGGGAGGCAAGGATGGGATTGCATCCATTTGGGGATACACTCAGTTTTTTGCTCTGGAGATACGCTGGTTAGTGCAGCTGTGTCACAGCTTACAACTCCTCTGACCTAAGTGCTTGAAAAGGGATTTTAAAAGCTACCCATCACGACAAAAAAATTGAGATGATTCATCTACATTAGGGCCAGCCTGCTGTGCATTTCTCTTCCTCCTGAGAAGGTGAGGACCTGGAAGACACATACCTAGTCCAAAACTCTGCCTTATAGGACTTCACAGCTTCTTTCTGTAGAGGAGGTGACAGGAGAGAAGGAAGACTATAATGGGAACACATTTTCATTTGTACTTTCAGGAAAGGACAGGTTATGTGGCCTCCCAAGCAACCTTTTGTTCTTTGAAGTATATGTTTTTCCTCTAACCCCCCCCCCCAAACCTCAGTATAACTTGCACCTCTTGGCCTGTAGGTAGGACTGCAAATTAGAAAGGATATAATTAGTATGCACACTGTCTAAAGAAGCCTGACCTCAGTAAACCTCACTTCTGTATGAAATTCAGATATGAAAGCAGGTCCAGGCTTATTTATTTAAAATAAATAAGATAGCAAATTTTCCCTGAGCACCAGCTGCAGTATAAAGTCCAATATTGTTGTGTAACTGTGGTGTGATGTTGGAGTCATTACAGCTTTGATAGGGAGGTAAAGATTGCCTACAAGAATCATCAGATATGTGAAATAATTTACTTCCTAATAAGAGGCTCAAAACATTTTTCAAAGTGTCATTGTAGCACTAGAAGGCATCTGCCTGTTTTGCCAGAAGCCTTAGGAGGTGAAATGCAAACACAAAAGCAGTTGATTTCCAATGCTTACCATCTTGCAGTTGCTGTCAGGAGCAGGCTGCTACATCACAGAAAGACCAATAACTTCAAATTTAAATAAATAGAAAGATGGATGGCTTGCTGTATCAAGACAGTCTTCCAGAGGTTGTCCTCATCTCCTGCCCCAAAGCACCGTATATCATCTTGGTACCAATAACATTTCTGAGCTATTATATGACACCATGTAGCTCCTTTTAAGTGCATCACAGAAGAGAAAAAAAGAACAAGGCCACTATTAAAGGCAAGTTTCCTTCTGCTGTGTATCCAATTGCTGTGGAAAGGTCCTTCAATTTATCTAGCAGAGCTGAAGCACAGTCATCTTGAGACCTTTTCACACGATTTAGAAAGGACAAGGACAAGGAGTGCTCTTGTTGATACATTTTAACAAAAAAGAATTAATTTTATTGCCAAATATTTTTGAAGCCTGTTGTGGAGGCACTGAAGTGCAATGGGCTTACCATTTCAGGCTTGGGAAATTTCAAGGAGCAGTTTCCTTATGTAATTATAACTGAAGACCAATCTTAAATGCTTTTCCACACTTTTGTGTCTCTGGGAGCCAAAGTCACAGCTACTTGATGAAGCACAACTTTGAAGCAAAGGTGAGGGACAAAAAAAACCCGAGGAATTTCAAATTCATGCTCTGATTAATTCTGACAGAGAGTAAATGAGTTCTGTTCCAGATTGGGTGCCAGTGGATGGGAATTCTCAGTTCCTCGCACAGGAGGACAGCAACCAGTGCAGCTGTCGACATCAATGAAGAGAGCTCTGTGCTGCACTCTAGCACCTCGATTGGAAGATAGGAAGCAGACACTAACATTACTAAAGGAGAAGAGAGGAGGGCAATACTGGCTTACGGGCAGGGTAAAAAGTTCAGATTTTGATACTGATATTAAGTAATAAAATTCTTTCCATGCTGCCCATGGCAGCATCAGGAGGCTGCTGAAGGAGAGGCTAAGGGTACAAAGTAGAAGATTTTTTTTTCTTTCAAAGCACTTTGAGATGTGCTTTGGAGACTCAATATTGGTTTATATTACAGCAAAGACAACTTACTGTACGTGATTCATTACTTCTAATCCACAGCCCATTACGAAGCAGTACTCTGTCAGATTCTTGATTTCTCTTGGGACACCAGTTAATAGAAGCTAAGAGCATTTATACCAGTTGCAGTATCAGGCAGCTGAATTCATCCTACTGGAAAAATATTTTCTTTTAGTCAGAGGAAGTTCAGATTCCCTTGAAATTTTCTGTCGAAAGAGACACATCACAAAGACGTCTTCAATGCAATAATCTCAATATAAGCAAAGGTAAATCACATGAGCCACAATCCAGTACTTGTATCAGGTCTTGGATACCAGTCTTGACTACTAGAACAGCTCTGCAGCACTACACTAATGCAAGGCTTCATGTTCCAGGCTGCCTAATTCTTCCTGAGAAACAGAATTTGCATCCCTGCTGACTAGTGATATGGGCCCCTTCTCTGAGGCAAAGTGAGAGAAAAGGAATGGGTGCTTGGGTTATATTTCTGAATTTCCAGATGTTCTGAATTACAATTTATCTTCACCAGATCACTCTGTCTTTGTGCTCTAAACACTTCCACACGGTGGTATAGACAGGACAGCCCATCAATAACAGCAGAACTCTTATTTTGTTCCTTGTTCAGGAATTTGAAGCATTGAAGAATTTAAGAGCCACTGCAAACCTCTAAGTTATTCCAAGTAGCTATCAAGAGTAACAAATGCAAGTTCAAAAATACATTTCCTTAAGCTGTTAGGCCATTATCTCTACTTAGGAAATAGGAGCAGAGAGAAAAATAATTCATTTCTGTTAGCTTAATGGAAATTGGAATAAATTGAGGGAAGAAAATAAAAATAATCCAGTGCAAAGTTGTCTCTCAGTGGAGAAGCGAAATAAGAATCGACATAGCTGAAATAAAGTGGCTTAGCATCACTAAACAAGCCTGGACTTCACGTTTATTATTCCTGAATACTTCTAACTGAGGTCCTGTAACAAGACCTGTTTCTCATCATGGGACTGCCATTAGCGTCCCCATGAGAGTCTTGAGATACAGGAACACTATTATCTCCATGTTCAGGTGGAGAATAGAGGTAAGCTGAAGCTCGGTGGTTTCCACAAGGTCACTGCCAGTGAGTCGTAACTGAATCCAGGCTTCAGTCACAAGCTGCTGGCTTTGCACTGCCCTGCTCTTTCTCTTTTGCTGAAGGGCCTCAGTGTCACTGAAAACTGCCTCCTTGGTTTACATATTCAGTGATGAAGAGGAAAAGAATCCCTCAATTATTCTTAAATGGCCCATATAAGAATCACCCTCCCACTTCTGCATGGCTGTTATTACTTGAAACAGCACAAGCTTTGACTCCCCTAACTAAGAGCAGAATCAAGCCCAGAAAATTTTGATTATGAGGAATTAAGACTGGAGGCAAAACCAGACAAAGCTTACACAGACTTTTCAGCCTTTCATTAAGTTTCTAGAACTTGTTGATCTTAATCTCCCAAACAACTACTAATCAAAACCCCAAATAACCAAGTCCTTCAATGGGAGACTATGTGCAGCCCACATCACTACTACCAGCTAAATCAGGAGACACTACAGTTTTACAGAGCTTTAACAACTTGTTTGGAACTTAACTTACTTCCATTCCTTCCGTCCATAACATTTCATATTTCCTTTGACATTGGATGTTTAGTGCTCCTGTAACACACACAAGATCTTTTTAGCACTTAGCTCAAAGCCTCTAAAGCCCCTTCCCTTTCAAAAACACTTTAAAATAGCATTTCTGAGCATTCTCCTGTTCCCATCCTGATCAGGCACAAAGGGGTTTTTTTGTCCTCCATTGATCACTCACCTACTGTTAAAAAATAGCAGCAGACTTCAAGTGGAATGATATGTAATTCTTTCATAATTCTTTGTCAATTGTTTCTGTATAGAAACAGATGCTGTATATTTGGGGCTTTTTGTTTATTTTGCTTTAATGAAAGCAGAGATTTCCAAGCAATGTGATTCAAGAAGTCCAAGTTTTACCAAAGCAAGGCAACAAATACAATGGACTTCTGATAACATCTGATAAATAAGTATGTAAATTTGTATATTGCCCATAGATTCAGCTTCTCACTCCCATCACATTTTTACAGCAGGCTGTATGACAGAACATTTCTATTCTTCCTAAACTAGCTGCTTGTCTCAAAATAAATGATTAGTTTGAGAGAAATGTCTTCCAAAAGCCTAAGCACCTCTGCATCTCAGAGACTATTGATGGAGTTCTTGTTACCTTAATTTGTGTTTTCAAGCATAAAATGATTGATCTAGCACACCAACAACTTCCAGTAGCAGTAACCACAACAGTTGTTTAGGCAAACTAGAGACAGGTTAGGGTCCAGAATACAGTAACAAATCACATCCTAATGCAAACTGCAGTTCTGTTTACTTAAAAGAGTTCCTTCCCTGCCCCTAGGGGAAAAAAAAAAAAAAAATCACATGTATTTAGCTATTATTTGGGTATTCTTAAGGGCACATCTGGTTTTCTTGATCATACTGACAGCTTTTTGTAATTTTTTTTTTTCAGAGTAAAAGGACAAATTGAGTGTCAGGGGCTGAGAGTCTTCTTCAAGATCCACTGTCAGGCTACTATAAAAGTTGGGGGTTTTTTTCAGGATCGATATGATTAAAATCACATTTATTCATATTTATTCTTCATTAAAGCACCTTGATGAAAATCTGTACACAAAATTTAATAACAAGCATTGCATCCTGAACTACCAATTAGCAATGATTTCACAGTGTGAATATAGCTACTGCCACATATCCTAACCCATTACCAGACCAAACCCCAGACTTTCTGGCACTGAGATGCAAGAAGATGAGCACAGGATTTGCAAGTGGAACCACCAAGACTTCGTTCTGTTAAATGCCATTCCCTGCCTCCTCATTGTATGTTCCAATTGCATCTCATTGTTGCATCTCTTTCCAACCAGTGGTTTGAATGACTCCCCATGGTTTGCCTGCCATACCACTCACCTGCCCATATCCCAGGTAACTGAAATTTCCCCATAAAAAATTGATATAACATTTCAGGTCTGGAGGTCATTGCTCAGAAAAAAAGCAAACACACAGGCATGGAGCTAAGAAAGAATGAAATGCCATGACCGAGCCAGCCAAATCATCTTTCCAGAATGACAAAACGGAAATATTCAGACCTCACTATCCCCTTGCATATTTGCCTGCACTTGTGGGAGCAGATGAGTGAAACTGAGGTTACAGAATACGAAGGTTTTGACACACAACTCTTGTAAACATGGCAAACCAAGCTCCCACAGAACAGCACACCTCCCGGCTCTAGCCTGATAAGACAGAGGAAAAGGAGAGAAAATCCTGCCCTCCACCACTCTTTTAAATCCCTTAGGAAGAGGCAGGATCTGCAACAGCAGGCTGGGAGCTGTGGGCAAAGCACTGTGGCCACGTCTGCAGATAGCAGTAGGCAAATCAGCACATCTAAACTTTTCATCCGAAGTACCAAACATGAGCAGATGCATTTTACTCTTTTAATACCTAACTTGTTTGCTTCCTGGTGTTATACCATTTGCTGAAAGCAGCTGTAGCCATAAATTACCTTTTCCTTTGGCCAAAATAAATAAATATCTATGGCTAATGAGGATTTGCCTTTCACTGTTGTGTTTACCTGGCTGAACTGCTCAGGCCTGAAACCAGGTGCAGCACACAGCACAATTCATGTAAGCTTTGCCTGAAGATTATTTTTTAAATCAAAGAAACACTCAAAAAGTACTTTATGCTAAATACTTCCCACTGTTAGTAGCTACAGAGAAAAGGGTTTGGGTTTTGTATAAGGATTTCTTTGAGATGTATATCGTAGCATAGCAGCATTGCCATACAGCAATTTAAAACCAAGTTACCACAAGTTACTCTGCTGAATAAAGGACAGAGAAGGATCCCTGTATCCCTGATCCACATTCCCAATCATAGCCACTGCAGGAATTCTAGTTAAACTACCTTAAACCGCTCCTAGCAGCATATTTTTTCGAAAATGGCTGGGGTAATAGACAAAACGGAAGTGAAAACATGCATAATGTAAGTGCTGACTTGCTGAAATCCTTTCCCATATTTGAGACACAAAATAGTTATGATTTCGGCAGCAGCATGAACGCTATATAAACTGCACCATCTAGTGGCAATGTGCGGCAACGGCGTCACAGCGGCGAAAGTCTCAAACCCTCTGTCACGAAGATCGTGACAAACTAGAGGGCACATGAGTCCTTAAAAACCATGACACATGGTAAAATTTTATTCCAGGAGCTCATAAAAACAAACAAAACAAACACACAAAACAACAACAACAAAACCAAAACCCCATACACAAACAAGCACCAAGTGATCAGGCAGGTATTCCACTTGATGGGATTTTATCACACGCTTGGCTCTTTGCTTCCTTTTCTTTCCTCAAAACAGTCAAAACGTTTACATGATGCCATCCTGCTGCACCTAAGTTGTGGATACACACTGCAAAATGCCATGGTTTTGCTGTTATTTACGTAGGTTAGAGAGGAAAAATTCCCTACACATCCTAGTGTTTGATCCTAGAGTTGGATTTAAACAACTGCTTTATTTAATTTCTCTTCAAATTCACATTGCACTGTTCCACTATTTACTTTCAACGTTGAACTGTTTCTACAGGAGCTCCCAGGTAGCACTTTGCTTCTCAGAGCTGCAGGCTGAGACAAGTCAATAGATTAGTTTCTTAAACATCTCACAACAGCTCTGCTCCGTCACAAGCACTTGTTGATGCTTCAGGTCTTTTACTTTCTTAAAACGTTGGGTTACTTACAGCACTCGTGGCAGAAAGGGAAGATTGTAAAGGAAATTTATCCAAAGGCTTAGTGATACCAGTAAAAACTACCAACTTGCTACCGAAAGGAAGGACTTTGATTGATTCCTTCAGCAAGTTTCCTCAATGCATCTCCTAGCAAACAGTCACCCACGTGGCAAAACAAGCTTGCCTCAACTGTGAGCACTCCTTTCTCCCGGAACTGTTTCAGCTGCCTTTCACACAACACAGGACCAGGGGGAAACGCTGCGTTTTCCCTGAGCTGAAAGCCAAACTACAAGCTTCGTTTACTTGGCGTTGTAACACTTTCTGGAATTATTTTGGGTTTCTGACCAGCATTTAAGCAGCAGATAACAGTGCCACCAAGGAATTCAAGGCAGATGTGTCACCCTCAACCCACACACAGGCTTTGAGAAGCACCTGAGCTCCGGTGATCTCTACCAGAGGCTGACATTGCATCCCTTCATGCTTAGAACCAGATTATGACTCAGTTTCCCCACCTGAAGAATTAAAGCAGCATTTTGCAAAATAGGGTGGCCAGAAGAGGAGCAGACCAAATACAGCACATTTCCCTCCCAACTTCCTTAGCCGTGTCTAAGGTGACTGAATCCAGCCACGTCTGAATGAGTTACACAAATACAGAACTGATGTAGAGTTCAGGTGAATAATCTTTTCCTCCATGCTTATTCTTTGCACAATCATGTCTTGAAGATCTCTAATTCCTCTGCTAAACATCTATGATTTTCTGACAGCTGAAGAGTCTCCGCAGGCTTGTATTTGTATCAAGGGAGCAGATACAGACAGGTCAGTGAAAGCAGACTTCAGTAAATCATCATTACGAAATTTAAAGACTTCTATTTTAACCAGCCTGTGCATTTTAACTCAGAAGTGGTTTACATCAGATCAGCTACTGCCAAATTACCATAAGTCACTCTTAACAAGATAATTTTGTTACAGGCTTATGAAAAGACCATAAAGATATACTTTTTTTCCCCCAACTTAAAGCAAAAGAAGCCACCTCACCTTAAAACAAAATGCACCTCCCTGAATCCTTATCTACTTCTTTTGACTCACCAAGGCTCTCCAAGAGAGCATCAATACTGCCCAGATCAGCAAGCAAGACAGGACAATCCTTCCCAGCCCTCACCTCTTTCCAGGAAACCCACCCAGCCACCCAACCCACTCCTCTTAACCTATTTCCAGCTTCCCCGGCAAGTAAACAAACAAGCTGGCTTCTCTGCTGATAACATCTGTATTTCTTCCTGCTCCTCTCCACCTCCTGCCCACCCATCACTCTTCACATGTCCTCCTCTGGCCAGGAGCATCCCACAGAGCCTACAGAAGCAGCCCTCGGCTATTCCACAGAGTCATCAAGCCAGTGATACTGTCATAATGTGAAGGTCTGAGCTAGGCTTTAGGAGGCTTTTATCAGTTCAGCAGGGAAATAGCGAAATTTCATCACACTTCTGATGTTACATGGCATTCACATCATGTAGAAAGAACCACTTTGAGTACATCAATCACCTCAAAGGAAGAAAACAAAAGAAAAAAGACATACAGCAGGGATCCTTTCTAACACAGCAGAATAGCTATACTTGCCTTCAGCAATCAATCAAGGCTCCAGCAAAACCTGTTCTACCAAAGATAGATGATCTTTTGTGAAAGAACTGATACCTCTGAAAACTTCATTGCCTCTTGACAGTCTCCTTAATGCAGTATAAATTTTAATAAGGTGTGCAAATGACCAGCTACAGTGCAGTTCACAAATCCTCCTGAGCTTTAGGAAAACAATTCTCTATGGCTCCTTTTCACCTCTTGTCCTGGTAGTGCTGAACATCTCTCCTGCTAATCCCACACAGGAGAAACAGCAGCATGAGTCTGCATGTTCCGTGTCTATTGCTAAATTTACATCCATCATGCTTTCTAATAACCACTTATCTCACATCAGCTGCCACAAAGTTGTTTAGACAATGCAGATTGATTTTCTGACTCATTAACAGTGTACCAAAAACATTAATAAAAGGGGACAGTATTAAGTGAGAAGCAGTGGAATTTTTTTTTTTACAGGTACTTGGTAGGATAATCTACAGGTCATTCTGTGCATCTTAGTCAATGCACTGATATTACAGCCAACCCATGCAATTAATTTTCAGCATGATATTTGTAAGATTTTTGAGTCCTGGTGTATTGTGTGCTATGGATCACTTTGTGCAAAAGCTCTGATACAGCTGACATGCTTTTAAATTTTCTACAAACATCAGTACTATACTATTGTAAAATTAGGACTTGTGCTTTTTTTTTTATTATATTCTGATATCTTGATAACACTCCTACAGCCTGAGTCACACTCAGAAGACTCCAGTGCTAGTTTAAGAGTCTCAGCTCCAGGACTTGGATGGGTGGATACAAATCTCTTTCCCTTTCTGGAAAGCTTTCTAGATTCCACAGTGGAAGGAATAACTTTGAAAGGGAAGAAGGTTATCAATCAAGCCTAGATGTGCCAGTATACCAGAAACTAAAACCTCTCTGGCTGAAGTTCCACCAAGGCACCTCAAAAAAGGTGTCAGCTTTGATAACCCCCCACAGAGGTGGATTTTCAAAGTAAAATTTGAAAGACATAAAAGGAAGCAAAAGAATAAAGTGTTTCTCAGGAATGCCAAGAGATTAAAGCTACTGTTGTATTTGGTAGAGTCTTTGCAAATGCTTGAAGTAGGAGGTTTCTAGCATAAATTCTTCGTGCTTCCCTGAAATTATTTTGGTCCACTGAGCCATGTATCCTCTGATGTAGAAACAGGAAAAGAAGTGCGTGCTTCTTCACAGTAACAGAGTTTTATTCCCTCTTGTGCACTGCCTAGTTGTCAACACACAAACATTGAGCTTTGTGTGTTTTCCCTGGGAAATAATTTCTTCATTTAACACACCTTACCATCAAGTACTTTCTCCTGCTATTAATTTTACTAGTCCCCATCTGTACTCTGTGTCATTACATCTAGTTACAGATTATGCTAAATAAGGCATTTTCTTCCTTACTGTTTGGATCCTTCAGTATTTGGAGATGACTGCATTCCCCTATAGTTGCCAGCTGAAAAATGTTTAACAATTTTATTCTTTCCTTCTGAACTCCCTAAAGGTTTTTGATTGCTCTTATCTGAATTCCCTCCAGATATCAACAATGGCCAAATAATGAGATATCTTGATGGCACCTGGCATGTTAAGGCTGAGTGGAAAAGACATCTTACCCCCCTCCTAGGATAGGACACCACTGCCTGCACAGTTCAGCAACACACAAGACACTTTTGTTGCTTTGCAGACTCAGGATTAATTTACTACTAATGATCACATCTTGTATTTCTCTCACCCTGGAGTTATCTGTTTACGTCTTTCAAAGATGATTCATCTGGCTAATCTTTTACAGCCTTCGGCTTACTTCTGACTCCCATCACTGATTAAACAAAATGATGCACATCTTTTGTGTGAAGTTAAACACTGGGAATTTAGAAACTTCACAGAACAGCTGTAGACAGTGGGACAGGCACTCTGTATAAGAGGTGTCTTGTCCTCTTCTCCAAGCTGAAGGACAAGAAGACATCAGCAGCATCAATCTTCACTTGGAAAAATGTGTGTTATGTCAAACAACTACCCTGCTTGGCCTTCCAAATTGTGCTGCAGGTGACAGCACTGAAATCATAGAATCACAGAACTTTTCAGGTCCCTACGTACTTCTAAAGGTCATCTAGTCTAACTCCCTTACATTCTCCAGGGACATCTTCAACTAGATCACTTGTTCAGAGCCCCATCCAACTGTTCTAGAATTTTTCCAAGGGCAGGGCATCCACCACCTCTCTGGGCAACTTGTGCCAGTGTTAAAACACCCTCATTTTAAAATATTCTTCCTTGTGTCTAGTCTATATCTCCCCTCCTTAATTTAAAACCATTACCCCTTGTCTTGTAGCGGCAGGCCCTGCCAAAAAGTTTGTCTCCATCTTTCTTATAGTTCACTTTAAGTACTGAAAGGCTGCTAATAGGTCCTGATGGTAAGGTCTCCTGATGGAGACTATTTACAAGGAGCACTCATCTTACCTGCATTGGAAGTCTGGGATACATATTCCTACACTGCAGGTATTTGTGAGGTTAGGACATTTGAGATGCAGTATTAGTCCCAAAACAAGAAAAAGCAACGAGCTGATAATCCTGTGACTTCCAAAAGTTTAACTAACACCCTCAAACTTTTCTATTGCACTGTCTTAGTGTAAAATACATACATGTTAGAGGAAAATCATGTATTCATTTCCATTTGCCATAAAGGTAAGTCAGCCTGTGCCCTGTCAGTCTTGCTTGTGAGGAGTCATTATAAAAATCATGCCATGCAATACAGTAAGTATAAAGTGCTTCTGAAAAATCATTAAAAGAGCCCCAAACATTCACATGATTTCAAATACTTCAGGGATATTTATCTGCGAAGCCAGTTGGGTGTGAAAGTAATCTCTGTGCTCATGAAGAATATGCTTTACGGTTTTATGGCTACATATATTAATTGAACAGAGCCATTAGCCACTCTTCTTTCTAATCACTGAGGTGAGGCCAAAGTCATTCCCATCATTTGCACAGAAGAATAAGAAAAACGTATAGACATGAGGTTGGCTGGTCACAGGCAGGAAAACCTACGCAATACTGGTTTCTTATAATTTTCCCCCAGGGTGCAGAAAGGCAACTGGGGCACCAGACACTAGGACAAGGCATGGCAGGACTAGAGAGAAATTAAATTCTGGCCTCCACACAAGTGCATGCTCTGTGGGAATTTGACAGCAAGAACTTCCTTCAACTGAGCTGAATTTGCCCTTGTCACTCTGCGCTGAAATCCTCTTGGTGCAGGAGGACACTATTATTGCCTGTATGACCCAGTTATAGCCCCAAGGTCCAAGAACCACAATAGGTCCACCACAGGCAGCAGAAGCCACAGGCAAGCAAGACTGCGTGTTGGGACATTCCATATAGGAGATGATGGGGTCCATAATGATGAAAATAAGAGACATTGTGTGACAATTTCAAAAACTTGCAATGAAAAGCCAGGTGGAAGGGACAGCCAGATGGAAGAAGAGCCAAAGCAATGCCCACATCTTCTAAGGAGGGCTTCTCCCACCTGGTTTCAATGTTACTCCTGCACCCTCAACAGGTTCTTCCCCCTATGCCGTGTTACCCAGTAGTGAGCAGAAGATGCTGTTTTGGACTCACTGCAGCAAAAGCTGGGAAGCCAGAACATTGTATAGGCACTGGGGCCACTAACAGTGGCTTTGTCCTAGCATCACATTGCCTTGCAACACAGAAATGCTGGGCAGGAGTGAAGAGGGCAGATAGTGCACTGAGAGGTGATTATTTGACTTTGTAGCCTTGCCCCGTAAATTACACCCCACAGCAATGATGGAGACTTAGTTGCTGTGTGCTCTTCTGTGGCCAGACCACTTCCAACAGCTGCCGTTTAATGTGACTCAGAAGAGAATCCCCAAACCAAATGATTTAAACAAGAGCATCAACTCTGTAGTATTTTCTTTTGTCAGGCTTACTGTACAGCTGTTAGCACCTATGCATAGCTTCCCCAGGTGCCCTTCCTGTAATAACAACTAAGTCTGTGTTCACCCTTTGCTACAGGGCAGAAACTCCCTGGAGAGCTTCACCTCCCTGCTCTGCACAAGTGCTTCACTTGAGTGTCTGCCCGTTCCCATCCCCATGGCTCAGTAACCTCAAGCCTAACACAGTGCATTATTGAGCAATTTGACTTTGCCTCACGGTACTAGCAACTATGTACGTGCCATGCCAGCCATTAAAAGTCATTCCCAAATCCTCATCACGTAGATTTTTTTTGTGCTGATAAGCACAGGAATGATGAGAGGCTCTTATAAATAAATGACTGGATCAAAACTTGTGTTATACAAGGAGAAAGATCGGGTGAGATGTGATTATATTAAACAAACAAACAAATAAACACGTCATCAATAAAAGGTGTAATCTTCCGCGTTGGAAAAGCTAAAATATCAATGCTCTGATGCGGTCAAACATACATCTCTATATGGCAAAGCCGAGAGAACCTCTTTCACAAAAAGGGCCCGAGGCGACCTTTGTAACACTTTGCTAGGTGTAAAAGCCGCAGGGCAAGCTCGCCTTAACATCACTTCAGTTCTGCGTGGCAAATGCAGACACTCCAGAGAGCGCGGTCGAGGACAGAGGTCCCCGCAGAAGAGGGCAGAGAAAGAGCGGCGGAGCACGCCCGGACAGCGCCTTTCCGGAGGCCACGGTGAACCGGTGGCAAGTCCCTGGGGGCGGCCTCCCCAGCCCCTCCCTGCCTGTAGCTGCGCGGAGAAGCGGCGGACTCACCTGCGGGGCGGCAGTGACGGGCCGCTCACAGCTCCCGGCACGCACCCCAGGGCTGCCGTGGCGGCGGGCGGCGGCGCGGGGGGTTGTTGCCCGCTGAGCCCCGCAGCTGCCGAAGGAGCAGGCAGAGCAACAGCAACAACAGCAGCAGCAGCAGGAGGAACAGAGCCAGGTAGAGAAGCAGGTTGAGCTCCCATTCCATGCTGGGCGCAGCACTGCTCGGCTCCCCGCGGACCGCCCGGTGCAGATACCGGTGCCGGCCGAGCCGCCGCTCCGCTCGCCGCCCAGAGCCTCCTCCTCTGCGGCAGAGCGGCCGGCGGGCGGAGAGGGGCACCGGGTGGAGGGGCTGCGGTCGAGCACCCCCAGAGCCAGTTATGCCATCAGCCCCCGCCTCTGCCGGACAGCAAGAGAAAACTGGGACGGTAGGTGCAGAGGGAGCGGCGGCTCTTGGAGGTTTGTGGTCCGGCTGGGGCATGTTGGCTGTTGTTCCTTGGACACAGGTCCCCGGTTACACCAGTGATGCCCTGAGACCACCTGTCGCCACCAATACAAGTTCAGTGGAGTGACTAGATTCAAAACGGAGTGTCCTATCCAAATGAAGTGGTACCCACAGGCAGCGTCCATCAGCCCTGAACTTCATCACTGTCAGGGAATGTCCCCCTCCTTGAAGACATCTGAGAACCGTCCCTTTGGCCATGAGTGAAAACACTTGTCAGATATTGCCATGGGAATAGAAGAGTTACCCTGATTTTTGGCCACTTGACTCAGTGATAATAAAAGCGATGGACATGCCCCAGGTCTTTTGCTTTGAAGGTGATGAGAAAACATACTTTAAAAATACCAAGTGCTCTTTCTTCTGTTCTGTTGCTAACATACAGCTTTTGGTAAGGTAACAGAGCCATTCCCGCTAGAAACAAGGGACACATGAGGGTTAGAACTGGCATGATTTGGTGCCTCCAGACCTAACAGACAAGTTACTGAGGAGCACTATCACAACTGTGGCTCACTGGCCCAATCAGTGGCACCAATCAGAAAAAAGTCAGACATATTGCACATTCACAAACTACTGCATCTAACCTCCCTTTGCTTCTCTCTGCTTCCCTAGGATCACTGGTGAAGAGGCTGCAGGAGAGCAGATGAAGTGAAGGAGGTAGCTTGCTGCTGTCCTTAGGGAAAATTCTACTTGCACTCTGGGTACCATCTGTCCACTTGCCCACACAATTTGTCTCAGCTCAAATCACATCCCCAAAGCCTCCACAGATTTAGAAGCATCATAACCAGAATTTCACAGAGTGAACATAAGCACTGCTGCAGATTTTGCACATTTTGTCATGGCTATAGAAAGTGTGTAACTTCCTGAAGAAATACATTTTAAAATGCATAAATCTTGCTTCATGAGGCCTTACAAATTCTTAAGGAAGAGCATTACAGCAAGTTTGAGCTAACGAGATAACTATGTATTGAGTTACCATATTACACCAAATCTATTCTTATTGCATCTCTAAGAGTAATACTTCATAAGAATGCTCAATAAACAATTTGAAGCAATTTGGGAAAATATCATTCACCTTTTCTCAAAGCAATAAAAGCTCATTCTACCATCTCCAATAACACTGTAGAAAAACATCATTTGGCAGAAGAAGGAAAGGTCCCTTCCAGCTCCTAACATTCTGTGATTCTGTGATTGTCCAGTGCTCACATCTCAGCATTGTATTCACTGAAGCACAATAGTAAGCACTTTTGGTAGTATTATTAGTGAGGAATTGAACTGCTCAAAACACAGGTTTCTTACTAGCATTGATTCATGAGGAATTGAGAATTGAGATCTTTGGCAAATTAGGCATGATTAACACTTGCATTTGATGTGCACAAAATATCTATCAGGATCTGCATGACAGACAGCCTGCTCTTCTACAAGAAACGCTAGTGATCCAATGACTTCTGAGTCTCTTTTGCACAATAGCAGGCACTTCTAAACCATGCTTTTAACCTTTAACAGTGATTGGCTTATGATATACTTTTAAACATGAAATTGCATTTATTATCAGCTGAATCAACAAAAAGAGACATTGGGGTTAGGAATTGTTTGTGGGGTTTGTGACCAAGACAGAAATATGAAATTTCTTAAAGCTGCATGGAAGGGAAATAATACACCCTCTTCTGATATTGAAATGTTTTGCTTAATCCTATAACCAAACAATGTGGGCTTTTTCTTGTTGTATAACATGCAACCTAAACAAGGAGGAAAGCTGGAATTCCTCACCAAACCTTCCTCCTCGTATAAAGAAGCAGTCAGGCTCTAGAGAACACAACAAAATTACTCAGAAGCAGCTTATGCATAAATTTTCTACAATGTATCTCCTGATTGAAAAGATACATTTTAGTATCAAGAGTTATTAGTCTCAAAAGAGATTGTCCATACAAAAAGACTTGCCTGGAGAAGATGTTGACCTCCAGTGTTTCAAGTAACCAGGCGATGCAGATCAATTTCTGGCTCATAACAGATACTGGAAAGATGAATAAACAGAACATTCTTATTTAATAGTTTAACCTGATAATTTATTATTTATCCCACTTATCCTGGGGCTGATACCACCCTTCCTTTAATAGCATCAAGACATGCTGTTCTAATATGGTGGCGATGCTGCCTATGCAGAGTCAGATTTTCCTCACACATTTGTAACCAAACATGTGGATTTATTCACTCATCCCTATGAGTCACAACGGTGCTTTGGAGAATCTGGGAATGGAGATGATATTGGTTTGTCAGAGCTGCAAAGCGGAGCACATACAATTCATAGGCGGCAGAAATCCAGATCACGTTATCTGAGTGCTCCATACATACTTGCACCGCCCACCAGCAGCAGCAAAGCTAATGGAACTACAAACTGCGGGAAGGCCAGCACGATATTCAGCTGAGTTATTCATAACAACCCAGAGTTCAAAAGGGAAAATTAACACCCCCATTTCATTAAATGTGCTGTGATCAGAGACCAATCAGCTTTTCAGTATTCTGGATTTCCTCTGTATTTCAAGTAATATCCAAGTAAGATTTAAGACCAGGTTATGAGAAAGTGATTTTGTTGTTTGTTTGGGTTTTTTTTTCAATATTTTTTATTTATTTTTGCCTACACTACATGAAAGCAAGACAGTGTTACTTTAACATCAAGATTTCTTACTTTTTAAGAGCAGATGTTTCTAAAAGGTTTGAAAATATTAACACTAAAATCTTAATCCAGACATTGGTTTGTAAGGTTCAGAGCCTTCAACTCCAGCTGTAACAATTTTGTCTTCACATGACACTTAGCTCAGCAACCTTTGTCACCTGACTGTAAGAATCTTGAACGCAGTTTGTCTGAAGACAGCAGAATTGCAGATGGGAGAGAGCAGACCTCTTGGTATTCAGCTGTTGAGCTGAAGCTCCAAGCTGCAGATGAATGAATTGTACTCAGAGTGCGAGACAGCTCTTAGAAAGACTGGAGTGAACTTGGCAGCAGCAGAA